>VDFB02107016.1:152610-181181 GCA_007258455.2 Sequoia sempervirens
ACTTTTTTACTCGGGTGTCCGTTTGAGCTAAAATTTGACGAGTAGTTGCGTTACGCAAAAATGAGCGGATTTCCAATTGGTTCCTTTGAAAGCCGTTGGAACCCGTTTTGGCCCATTTTCGGGGCCTCAAACTTTCATCTTGACCCTCAAAATCCCAATTTAGTGTTTTTTTCTAGCATTTTGAAAAATTGTTTTCGCTCATAACTCGAAATGCATATTTCAAATTTGGGATGTTAGTTGGCAATTCTTCCTATCTCAATATTGGGTATTTCTTGGCAAAAATCTGGACTCTCGCAAGTATATCTGTGAGGTTTCCTAAAATGGAAAAATTTGACAATTTTTGAAAATTGCCAAATTTGGAAAAATCTGCGTGTCAACACCTTACATCCCCTAAGCCCCAGAACTCGGTGTAGAATCAATTCAATCATATCCTTCAATCATTCTAGTCTTTGATCCAATCCTCATCTGAGCTTTAATCTTATCCCAATCTGAGCTTAGCCAAACCCCTAATCTGGGCTTTCATCCATCTGCAACAAAGTCTTAAGATCCCTCCATCTTCTTCAATTTTGTCCTATTCATCCATTCTAATAAATCCATACACTCATTCCATGTAATCATTCATCTACTTCGAACCTTCATCTATTATCTCAACACTTCATCGAACCTCCTATCATCTCAAACATTCATCAAACCTCCTTCTATCATTTCAAACTCTCATTCCATAATCTTGATCAATCATTTACTCATTCTGAATAATCTTCCACATGTTCCCACCCTTCACCTTCTAGTTCCAAGAATCAGTCATCTATCCATCTGGTCACCTTTTCCTCATCCAAATCCTTGTCCCTCTATCCAATCCACCCAAACAATCCTTTTCCTCCCCCCATCCTCTCCCCTCATCCCATCTCATAATCCCTTGTCATTGGTATCTAGCTATAGGCTTTTCCCCATGCAATCCAATGTCATCCATCTTATCTTCATCACTTCTGCTTCTTTTGTACATCTTTTCTATCTCATCGCTCTACCACTTCATCATTCATCTATATGGCATGTCATTTTCCCACTTCATCTTTGATGATTTGGATAACTATCCCATCCCTGAGCTTTATATAGTCACTATCCTCCAATCCAATCCAATCCACTAGGTCTATCCTATCTTATTGTATCGGTCCCATCTTTTTATCCACTTATCCTATCATCTTATCATCCTTTATCCATTGTTTGCCTTTGGTCTTGTCGAACTATGTTGCCCCTGCGCTTTCACGTAGGCAAGGTCGATCATTTGATCCGCCCCCGGGGTTCCATCATCGATCTTTATTGTCCACTTTTCTCTTCTATCATCTATCATCGGTCTTTCTCCTTTTGTCCATCCTATCTTTACCATCCATCGAAATCTCCATCATGGTCAGTCGTCAGCCTTTTATCGAACTACGAGGGCTCTGCGCTTTCACGTAGGCAAGGCTAATATTTGATTGGCCCCCGAGACCCTAGGTCTTTAGGGTGTGTCAGTCTCATGTCTTGTCTTCCTTGTGTCGTGTCATCAAGCTATGCCCTTATCTAGCCAGTTCTTCACAAATGAGATCCACTTGTATCAATAAATCCAATCAGTTTTGAATATCCTATGTCCTATCAATTTTTTTTTTTAAGCTTAGTATCCATCATCTTTGGTCTCAACAGGATGCATCCTTCCTAACAGACCTCATCAATCCCATCTATCCCCTTGATCCTATGGCAAAGGACATTTGAAATTGATTGCGATCTTTTGATGCTTTTGGCTTTTGTTTATCATTTGAGCTCCCTATCATCACTTGTCAAGGCCGCCATGATCCATCATATTATGGCGTATTTGATTGGTCCACATAGGGGCATATCTTGATCTTTTGTTTGATTGTGTCTTATTGGTTGTCCCACGTAGTACCCACCAAGATCCCCGAGGTCTTGTGTTATGCTGGGGCATCCTTTTGTGCTTGTGGTTATCTCAATACCTGGCTCGACCAAGGTCTTTGTGACCTTGGGGTGTTGGGATAGCCTTCTTGTTTGTTGTGTTTATTTCATGCATTAGACACTATTACGCCTTGGTTCCACATACCCTGGCACTTGGTGTCTTATGCTATAGCAAAAATCAGTGCTTCGAAGATGGAAAATTGCATTAGGATTGCATTTCATTCTCCATTCCATCATTTTTCATATATCCCCCATCCTCTTACATATCACAATCCCCCCATCCATTCATCCTTCATCCTTATCTCACATTTCTATCCAACCACTAGAATCATCTAATCATATCCTTGGTCTAGTTCTCAGTCTTGTTACCAGCCTTGACCCATCATCATCATCATCCATTAGTATCCTTCCCTATCCCTTTGGTGTTGTTTTGGGATTTATCCTTCCCTCATCAACAACACTTTCATCATCATCATCAGGAGGTATTCTTCCCTATCCCTTTGGTGTTGTTTTGGGGTGATCCCATAATAGTGGTTTACAATTTTTGGCCAAACTGGACACTGAAATTATTATTTTTAACTAAATCTTCACATTCTGGCACCTATAGCGGCTAAACTGTGAGGAATTTGAAGATAGTGAAAACTATAGTCTCATCAAATTTTGTTTGTAGATTCTAAAAATATTTTTTTCAAAATTTTTGGAATCAAATTGCACTTTTTTCCATCTCCCATGAAAATTGATTTTTTCGAAACATTTTAAAAAGTGACGACAATCGTATAACGAGTAATCTTTTTTTTCCATGAAGGATACAAAATTCTAAATTATTTCCCAATTTTAGGATTTTGTAACTCTGATATCTAGTGCTTCCACTCTGGTTAGATAGTTTTATTGAATATTTTTTCCTTTAATCAAGTTTCAACTTTCGTGTCAAATTACAATCTCGCATGTGAGCTTAAATGTGCATAACGAACTTTTTTGTATATGTCAAAAATTTAATTTAATTTCTTTTTCGCTTGATCAAGCACTACACTTGTGCACTTATATATTCTTCAATTTTTTTGACACCTTCTATTTTTCCACATGTGCCAGCAACAAATTCAATTTCGAAGTGAAAAACCTATGTTTAATAAACTTAAAACAAATACATAAATGTCCAAAACATATTAAAATTATATTCATTGGGGATAGCTTGTTCTCGAGGATTACCATAATCATTTGAAATAAATTTTAAATGAATTCATTTGATCCCCTGAAAAGCCAAACCTAAAAAGTGATTTTTTATCAGCATTTTGATAGGTGTAAAGGAGATGCATTTATAGGTATGGTTTAAAACTAGCGAGGTTCTATCCAAGGGGGTTTGATCTAAGGTGATTTGATCAAACCCTCTTCAATTGAAATCCTTAAAATAGAACTTTTTAAGGCTTAAATCATTATTTGTTCTAAAAATATGTGATTTCAGCTAAAATTCATTCCTCTCAGGAATTGTAAACCACTATTATGACAACACCCTTTGGGATGTATCCTTCCCTCATCAACAACACTTTCATCATCATCATCAGTGGTGTTTTGGGATGTATCCTTCCCTCATCAATACCACTCAGTGGGATGTATCCTTCCCTATCCTCGTGTTGTTTTGGGATCTTTAATTCCCTCATTGACAACCCTCCATCTATCATCAACCCATTTTGGCTTGTACCTTGACTGGGGCAACATCATCTTCATCTCTGTCTGCCTCCATTTGTGCTTCATCCATCTCCATATCAGTTACTCTCTTCCCCATCACCTTGCATCATCTTCCTCATCTCCCCTTGCATCACATCATCTATTTCGAGAGCACACACATGTTCTCTTCAACCCGCATGTCCTCTCGAGGGGGCATCCTTCATCCCTAATTTTCATCATTTTCTTCCTAGTCACTCATTTGGATGAATGAGGCATCTTTTCCAATCTAACCATCTTCTTCTAGGTTCTATATTTTAATATTCTTTGAAATGATGCTACTTTGTAACACCATCTCAAAGAGGGGCAAAATGTAGACATCCAAATTTGGACACTTAATTTATCCAAATTTATCACTTTCGCCTAAACATCCTCTTATCCGAAAGTTAATTAAGTAGCTATACCAGTATTTAATTAATATCTTTAATTCCAGAGTTAATCCCTAAGGTATTTATGAATTAATAATTAAATACCTCCTTAACTCTTCATCAAATAAATTAAATAAATATTACATTTACCTAATTCCCTCACACATGTCATTTCTATCTAATCCTAATCCATTTCCCTAATTCATTAAGGATGCACATGCCTAATCCTTGATTAGATGTGTCATCCCAACTTTTGCAAGTTGGCTTTAATCCTAATTAGCCCCTAATTATCCTCTAATTACTGATTAATTAAGTCTAATCATTCTCCAAGGAATTTTTTAATTCCTTTTTATTCTTCCTAGATTCCCTTCTTTTATATGTGAATTTTTAATTCACATTCCATCCTTCCAAGGCTTCTAGAACCTTGGACTTGTCACAATCTCCACATGTGACCAACCTTGGACTTGTCACAATCTCCACATGTGACCAAGTCCCACCTTTTGGAGCCCATCTTTTATCTTTTAGACTTTCCTAGGAATGTGAATTTTTAATTCACACTTATATCCCCAACCACCTTTCCTTTTCCCATGTAGATTTTTTGAGGAATTCCAAAATTCCTCAAATGTCTCTCTTTCACTCCCACTTGGGGACAAGAAATCCCTTTTTGTGGAAATCTCCTCACCCCCAAGGTGCATGTCCTTTTTCCACCTCATGTACCTTCTTGACACCTCACTTACATCTCATATCCCCTTGGCCACTTCACCCTCCACATGTCAAGATGTGAGGGCTTGTGGGTTCTCAACCCACCATAGCCCTTCATCTTGGCCTTGTTGGAGCAATCTTGACCGTTGAATTCTCTAGAGAATTCAAATTCTCCTATAAATACCCCCTCCTCAAGGGCATTTACAACACTTTTTGGATTTGAGCAACTACATGTTGCCCATTTTCTTTCCCAAACACTTTGTACTTTCATAACTACATGCTGCCCATTTGAATCCCCAATCCTTTGCCATCATTTACCCATCTTTGTTAATCATTTGCACATCTAATCTTGCATCTAGTCACTCAAGCAATCATCTAAGGAGCACACAAACCATTCCAAGCAAGGGCCAATCAAAGAGATATCAACAGCAAGGGAGGTAAAATTGTTTGTGTTTCATTTTATTCACGTTTCTTTTCGTTGTATCACTCTTTTGGCTAATCTTGAGGTGTCCTTGGTATTTCATCATTCACATTTCTTAGTCATTTTTGCACATTTAGAGTGGGATAGATATCAAGGTATCACAGAAAGGATTAACATTGTCGAAAAGTGAAAAAAATTACATCGTTGGATAGCTAAGAGAGAACCTAACATTACCCATGTTTTCGATTTTGTCAATATTGAACTAAATGCAATCTTGATGGTGAGCACAGACCCGATTATGTGAAAAATTGTAGAATTTGCAAAAACACGTATCTGGAATTGTTGGGAATGTCCTTCAAGCCTTTGCGTTGGTATTCCAAAGAAAATAATTTCACTTTTTTATTTGTTTTTAAAGCAAAATAAAGTGTGTGCATTATAACACAACCACATTTTTTTTTTAAATTCATAAGTGGCTAGAAAATTGGTACCCAACCTCATGCACCCGCCCATAACCTTCAACCAAATCAAACACAACAACAATGTGTCCCACAAAAAAACTACCAAGGTAAACTTCAATCAAATCAACCACAACAACAAAATGTGCCACAAATGAACTACCAAGGCAACATTCAACCAAATCAACCATATGTAACAACATGGTGTGCCACAAATCAACTACCAAGGAAACCTCCAACCAAATCAACCACAACAACGTGTGCCATAAATGAACTACCAAGGAAACCTTAAACCAAATCAACCAAAACAACAAGGTGTGCCACAAACAAACTACAAAGGAAACCTTCAGCCAAATCAACAACATTCACAACAACAAAGTGTGCCACTAACAAACTACCATAGAAAAATTCAACAAAATCCCCAACAACAAGGTCCATGATCAACACAACAATAAGGAAGCCTTCAACAAAACCCACATCAACATGGTGTACAACAAATGAACTATCAAAGTACACCCAAATCTCAACAACACTTTGTTCACCAAACCCAAAATAAAAACCCTCAACAACAACAGGAAGGAGGACAACAAAATTAGTAACAAAGAACACCTCAAGGTCAATATCAAGGTACACAACAAGTACCTAACCTACCTTATACACAATATGGTCCTCAAGGTCCCATAGCCAAGACATTTTTATGTGTGTACACTCATATCCTTTGATTGAGTGTTTGGAGTTGCACATTTATGTCATTGTTTTGTGTGCTTGCTTGATGATTTTGAATGTTGTAGATGTGTTGTCTCATCATGTTTGTTCGGTTGTACATTGGATATTATGTGTTTATGGGACCTTGAGGACCGTGGTGTGTATAAGGCATGTGGGATCCTTGTTGTGTACCTTGATATTGACCTTGAGGTGTTCCAACAACAAAGTACACCCAAATCTCAACAACACTTTGTTCACTATCAACAAGGAACACCTCAAGGTCAATATTAAGGTACACAACAAGGACCTAACCTACCTTATACACAACACAGTCCTCAAGGTCCCATAACCAAGACATTTTTATGTGTGTACACTCATATCCTTTGATTGAGTGTTTGGAGTTGCACATTTATGTCATTGTTTTGTGTACTTGCTTGATGATTTTGGGTGTTGTATATGTGTTGACTCATCACATTTGTTTGGTCGTACATTGGATATTATGTGTTTATTGGACCTTGAGGACCATGTTGTGTATAAGGCATGTGGGATCCTTGTTGTGTACATTGTTCACTATCAACAAGGAACACCTCAAGGTCAATATCAAAGTACACAACAAGGACCTAACCTACCTTATACACAACATGGTCCTCAAGGTCCCATAATCAAGAAATTTTTATGTGTGTACACTCATATCCTTTGATTGAGTTTTTGGAGTTGAACATTTTTGTGGGATCCTTGTTGTGTATAAGGCATGTGGGATCCTTGTTGTGTACCTTGATATTGACCTTAAGGTGTTCCTTGTTACTAATTTTGTTGTCCTCCTTCCTGTTGTTGTTGAGGGTTTTGATTTTGGGTTTGGCGAACAAGGTGTTGTTGAGATTTGGGTGTACTTTGATAGTTCATTTGTTGATATTCATTAACCAAGACATTTTTATGTGTGTACACTCATATCCTTTGATTGAGTGTTTGGAGTTGCACATTTATGTCATTGTTTTGTGTGCTTGCTTGATGATTTTGAATGTTGTAGATGTGTTGTCTCATCATGTTTGTTCGGTTGTACATTGGATATTATGTGTTTATGGGACCTTGAGGACCGTGGTGTGTATAAGGCATGTGGGATCCTTGTTGTGTACCTTGATATTGACCTTGAGGTGTTCCAACAACAAAGTACACCCAAATCTCAACAACACTTTGTTCACTATCAACAAGGAACACCTCAAGGTCAATATTAAGGTACACAACAAGGACCTAACCTACCTTATACACAACACAGTCCTCAAGGTCCCATAACCAAGACATTTTTATGTGTGTACACTCATATCCTTTGATTGAGTGTTTGGAGTTGCACATTTATGTCATTGTTTTGTGTACTTGCTTGATGATTTTGGGTGTTGTATATGTGTTGACTCATCACATTTGTTTGGTCGTACATTGGATATTATGTGTTTATTGGACCTTGAGGACCATGTTGTGTATAAGGCATGTGGGATCCTTGTTGTGTACATTGTTCACTATCAACAAGGAACACCTCAAGGTCAATATCAAAGTACACAACAAGGACCTAACCTACCTTATACACAACATGGTCCTCAAGGTCCCATAACCAAGACATTTTTATGTGTGTACACTCATATCCTTTGATTGAGTGTTTGGAGTTGAACATTTTTGTGGGATCCTTGTTGTGTATAAGGCATGTGGGATCCTTGTTGTGTACCTTGATATTGACCTTGAGGTGTTCCTTGTTACTAATTTTGTTGTCCTCCTTCCTGTTGTTGTTGAGGGTTTTGATTTTGGGTTTGGTGAACAAGGTGTTGTTGAGATTTGGGTGTACTTTGATAGTTCATTTGTTGATATTCATTAACCAAGACATTTTTATGTGTGTACACTCATATCCTTTGATTGAGTGTTTGGAGTTGCACATTTATGTCATTGTTTTGTGTGCTTGCTTGATGATTTTGAATGTTGTAGATGTGTTGTCTCATCATGTTTGTTAGGTTGTACATTGGATATTATGTGTTTATGGGACCTTGAGGACCGTGGTGTGTATAAGGCATGTGGGATCCTTGTTGTGTACCTTGATATTGACCTTGAGGTGTTCCAACAACAAAGTACACCCAAATCTCAACAACACTTTGTTCACTATCAACAAGGAACACCTCAAGGTCAGTATCAAGGTACACAACAAGGACCTAACCTACCTTATACACAACACGGTCCTGAAGGTCCCATAACCAAGACATTTTTATGTGTGTAGACTCATATCCTTTGACTGAGTGTTTGGAGTTGCACATTTATGTCATTGTTTTGTGTGCTTGCTTGATGATTTTGGGTGTTGTAGATGTGTTGTCTCATCACGTTTGTTCGGTCATATGTTGGGTATTATGTGTTTATGGGACCTTGAGGACCGTGTTGTGTATAAGGCATGTGGGATCCTTGTTGTGTACTTTGTTCACTATCAATAAGGAACACCTCAAGGTCAATATCAAGGTACACAACAAGGACCTAACCTACCTTATACACAACACGGTCCTCAAGGTCCCATAACTAAGAAATTTTTATGTGTGTACACTCATATCTTTTGAGTCAGTGTTTGTAGTTATACATTTATGTCATTGTTTTGTGTGCTTGCTTGATGATTTTGGGTGTTGTAGATGTGTTGTCAATACACAACATCCCACATTCATTATACACAATAAGCCATAGTGAGGTCAATATCAAGGTACACAACAAGGATCCCACATGCCTTATACACAACACGGTCCTCAAGGTCCCATAAACACATAATATCCAATGTATGACCAAACAAACATGATGAGACAACACATCTATAACACCAAAAATCATCAAGCAAGCACACAAAACAATGACATAAATGTGCAGCTCCAAACACTCAATCAAAGGATATGAGTGTACACACATAAAAATTTCTTGGTTAATGAATATCAACAAATGAACTATCAAAGTACACCCAAATCTCAACAACACTTTGTTCACCAAACCCAAAATCAAAACCCTCAACAACAACAAGAAGGAGGACAACAAAATTAGTAACAAGGAACACCTCAAGGTCAATATCAAGGTACACAAGAAGGATCCCACATGCCTTATACACAACACTTTCCTCAAGGTCCCATAAACACATAATATCCAATGTACGACTGAACAAATGTGGTGAGACAACACATCTACAACACCCAAAATCATCAAGCAAGCACACAAAACAATGACAGAAATGTGCAACTCCAAACACTCAATCAAAGGATATGAATGTACACACATAAAAAATGTCTTGGTTATAACGCAAGCACATTTTTTTAAAAAAAATCGTAAGTGGCCAGAAAATTGGTACCCAACTTCATGCACCCGCCCGTAACCTTCAACCAAATCAACCACAACAAAAATGTGTCCCACAAACAAACTACCAAGGTAAACTTCAATCAAATCAACCACAACTACAAATTGTGCCACAAATGAACTACCTTTGCAACGTTCAACCAAATCAACCATAACAACATGATGTGCCACAAATGAACTACCAAGGAAACCTTCAACCAAATCAACCACAACAATGTGTGCGATAGATGAACTACCAAGGAAACCTTCAACCAAATCAACCAAAACAACAAGGTGTGCCACAAACAAACTACAAAGGAAACCTTTAGCTAAATAAACAACATTCACAACAACAAAGTGTGCCACTAACAAACTACCATAGAAAAATTCAACAAAATCCCCAACAACAAGGTCCATGATCAACACAACAATAAGGAAGCCTTCAACAAAACCCACATCAACATGGTGTACAACAAATGAGCTATCAAAGTACACCCAAATCTCAACAACACTTTGTTCACCAAACCTAAAATCAAAACCCTCAACAACAACAGGAAGGAGGACAACAAAATTAGTAAAAAGGAACACCTCAAGGTCAATATCAAGGTACACAACAAGGATCCCACATGCCTTATACACAACACGGTCCTCAAGGTCCCATAAACACATAATATCCAACATACGACCAAACAAACGTGATGAGACAACACATCTACAACACCCAAAATCATCAAGCAAGCACACAAAACAATGACATAAATGTGCAACTCCAAACACTCAATCAAAGGCTATGAGTGTACACACATAAAAATGTCCTTGTTAATGAATGCCATTTTTCCGCAACAATCCATCTTCTTCCCTTCATAATTAAATAATTTTGATTATTTAGTTAATTCAATTTTTTGTTTTTATTGTTTCTATGATTAATTAAATAAACTAAATATTTATTTAATTATGTTGCTAACATCCTATTTCTTTCCATAATTAAATAAATTCTCATTTATTTAATTATTCAGCCTTTGCTATTCGTCTATAGTTAAATAATTATTTTAATTATTTAGCTATTCATTTGACCTCTTCCTTTATTATTAAATAATTAATCAATTTTAATTATTTAATATTCTCATTTCCATTTCCAGCACATTTAATTAAATGGTCAAATAATAATCATTTCAATTAAATGCCTATTGTGCAGTTTTGCACACACGCCCCACTAAAAGCAGGGATCCTCTTTTGCTTTCACTTTTTGTTGTTTTGGCCCTTTTATTTTGGATTTGCATTGCTTTGGCATGAGGTTAATGTGTTTATCTTCCTTAACCTAAGTGCCCCCCGTAAGTTACACATTGAAAATCTTAAGTTCTAGATGAAGTTCTGGTTTTTACCCAAGTTCGGGATTTTCTGCCCCCTCTGAATTTTCCCGGATTCTATCCAAACTCCAATTTCAATGCTGTGGTTTGGGAATTTTGGGTCTTTGTGGAATTTCGTGTGGGAATGATTTTTCTGTAAGTCTGTTGTCTCATCGGGTTTCCAAACTTCTCCAGCTTGTTTAGTTGGTTTCATTATTGCACCTTGGTTCAATCTTTGCGGCAAGTGTGGTTAGGTTCATGCCAATTTTGTACCATTTGCTCCCATCTTTCATTGTGTATTGCTTTTGCATTTTGGATTTGGTGATTTGGGCATTTGGATTCATTGATTTGCTTGCTCGGGCATTTGGATTGTTGTCATTTATTATTTCTGTGATTGTTTTCCTCTCCATCAAATGGTATGTACACCTTGCTTCTCTTTTGATTGATGAATGTGAGTAGCACTTTGATGTTATAGTTTTTCTTGGAGTTTGAATTCATGTGTATCTGAGCTTGCTCTATGCATTGATGGCCAAAATTTAGGGTTTCATGCCTAGGGTGTCCCCATTTCATTTTAACTTGCTTTCAAATGAATCTGGAATTCAAAGAAGATCTGTAGGAGGTTCAAGTTAAACGATTTTTATTCCTAGCTCCTCAAATTTGTGATCTTCGATCAATTTGAGTAAGGTCATGTGAGATTGTTGATATTCAGGTTTTCTTTTGACCTCGGGATTTTTCGTCGACCCTAGATTTTCCTGGATTTTGCCTAGCCTTTTGTGTTCCAATGTATGTAGTAGAATTTGAAGATTCGACGACTCCATGGAATTTCGATCTGGCTGGATTTTTCTGATTTCCTTGGGAAGCTTTATGAAATGTAAAAATTGGGTGAATTGGATGATTCTAATGATAAATTCTTATCATTCCATGCTATAAACTGATGGATTGCATAATTTTTTGCATCCTTTATTCATTTTTTAGTGATTAATTGTTGACTCTATACCTCCTTCAAGAAAATACGCTTGGGCCGGCTTTTTCTAGAATTTCCTTCCTAGCCTAGATTCCATGGTTGGCTTAAAATCCCAGACTATGTAGATTGCAATTTAATGATATTTCTGGGTCGATTTCAATTTGTGTTTGAAATTATTTGGGATGATGAATATATTATTGATGTTGGGCTAATTCTTCATTCCATATTGGATATTATTAATGCTGGTTTTTGTTGAGTGCATGTTGATTCTAGCGTGGTAGTAGTTGAGGGAGTGGTGGTGAAGTGTATACTTCCTAGTTGTTGGGCACCCATTTGATGATGCGGCCGTTTATATTACTGTTATGGATTAATATCAAGCCATTAAGATTAATTGGGAGGAGGTCACTGAACACTTAGGAGATGAAGTTGAATCTATGAAGGAATTCAAATATTAGATACTCCACCCCTTGGCTAACTTGGTGAGGTGCGCTTAGGATAATAATGGAAGGAAGCAATTAATATAGGGCTGCATTGAAACTTGTGCATTGGTTTGAATTGTATTGAAGATCCTAGGATGACCTAGATGAGTTTTTGCATTTAATGCTAATTCATTTTATTTTGAATTCTCCTTGGGCTGACCTATTTGTGGCTATTTATTATTGTAAAATCTAAATTAGGCTGACTTGTTTTGTAGATTCCTATAAATTGGGCATTTTTCCCCATTTATAAGGGAGATATACAAAAATAGAGATAATTTTGCTACAAGAGAAAATTAGATAGTAGAGTAGAGTTAGAAGTTAGTCAATTTGTGAGAAAGTTTTGTAATAGAACATTGGAATTGTTGCTGAAATTTGGTAATTCAATACAATTGAAGACATTGTGATTTTCTAGTGATCTCTTTTGTGTTGGCTTGTCTTGCATGGTTCTTATGGTTCTATCCTTTAAATTGCTCAAGGTTATTAGAAATATGTTAGATTTAAATCTTATTCAATGGTTTTTTATGATTTGATGCTTGAAGTGTTTGCAGCAGTCCCTGGTCCATACTTTTTGTAGTTAGCTGATTGTTAGTTGCTTTGCAAAGTTAGCTTGGATCTTTATATTCATCGTGCTTAGTTCAATTGTGGAGATTTATTCATTTCAATTGCAATAGGGTTGTCTTGGATGAATGTTCATAATCTAAAAATCTTTAATGTCTTAGAAGATTGCACTATTTCTGTGAGATTGCAGGTTCATCTAGGTTAAGCAAGAATTAGTTTATGAGGGATTGGTCCATTTCAAGTATTTCATCATTTGCATTGTTAATATTAGGAGTAGTTAAATTTAGGAATCTCTCTAAAACCCTAATATTTTGTTATTTCTTTATCATTTGAGTTAGATTTAGGATTGAAGTATCATCATATTTCCAGATCTGATAAGTTAGAGGTTCAGTCTTTGCTTGTAGTAAGGTCCCATTGTGATTACCAGCATTTTCACATTTATCACTGAGTTGTTTATGCATTTTCAAGACTTGACATTAGAGACCTTGGGGTTATCTCTTGAGACTTGCTGATAGAGATTTACCTTTCAAGAGAGATACGATATTATATTTTGCATGAGTTGTTGCTGTGCAGAAAACATCATCAACAATGCTTTTACTATTTAATCCATGTTAACATTTTCTTTTGCATTAGAAGTTCTATCACTGATATCATGCTCATTTTGAGCATCAACTATGTGCATTTCTCCTTCCTCAACAATGTTGATACTAATTTCCTTTTTCCCTGACACTTCGTTCTTGAATCCTTTTGTTACCAGAGGATTATCTGTTAATTTCCTTTTCTAACTTGATCTACTAGAGCTACTAGAGGATTTTACTGCACACTCATATCAACTCTAGTTCTATCCATTATCCTTGGTCTATTGGGATATTTGGGACTGTTTAGTAATACCTTTGCATAGCCAATAGCTTCTTCCTCTGATACTTCATAATCTAGTTCTATGACCCAAATAGTTCTAGGTTCAATTTCTTCCATAAAGAAAAAATCAATGGAAATTTAAGAAAGTTAATGTCTTTTATGTATCTCTTTACCACACTTCTAGGAATCCTCTATCTTGCATTCATTCTTCTTTGAAATATTTCAAAGAATTCTACAAGGGAATCATATTGAACATTCATATCACCATGATTTCTCATGTAGTCTACTATATGATGTGCAATAGGTTTTGCACTTGTCTAATTAACATTCCCATCCATGGGAACTTCTCTTGAGTGTAGAAAAGTAAACAGATTACCAATGTGCCATATCTAATTTAAATATGTGTCTTCTTCTTAATCTTCTTCAGGTTCTCCATCAATTGTAGTTGAAGCAACTCACAAAGTTCATAGTCAACATTGTGATCAACCATGTCCTATGCCATATGAAGTACAATGAAAAATATGGAATTATCTCTATCTATACAATAAACCTTGTGTCCAATTAGCATTGTTGCATATCTAATTATTAGGTTTCTAATAGGATCCAATGTGAGGGTTTTTGATCAAGTGTACCACCTGTTCTTTCCATTAAATCCTTGCTATTAATAGAATTCAAGACTAGAATTGGTCTAGAGGATCACAAACTAGTTATCTCTCTAATTGCTTCCTTAGTTATTGTATGAGGGCCATCAATACACATGCATTGATTGTGAATTCTACTTAGGTATATTCTAACATACTTTTCTTTGTAGTCAAAATATAGAAACTCCTGCCACACATCCAATATTTTCTCATTTAGGATTTTGTATTTTGGATATAAGGTAAAATCATCCTCAACAAACTCATCCAACCATAGTTTAGATAATTTTCTAGGAGGGAATTCTTCCATATTTGCATGAATGTATGCCCCAATAATTTTAGTTGGCAGAACCCCATAGGGAATATGTGAAAATGCACCTAAGGGATCCTCTATTAAGACTTTTGTGGAATATCTCTTAAATTCAGGTTCAGGTCTCTATGAGATGTCTACAACTTTCATTGTCCCCATAGCATTAAATTTATTTTCAAATGATAATTCCAAAAAACTAGAGTATGCAGTAATTGCATAAATACCTTTGATTCTACTTGATGCACTAGGGTTTTAATGTTTTGCAACTTGGAGACTTATTGTAATCTTCAAATTTTCTTCTTTTTTCTATATCTTCCTTTGAATGCTTTTGATGGGATGAATTTTCCTTAGTAAACTTGCATTTAACTCTCTAATTTGACCTAATTCTACAATAAATGTTTCCAACCATAAAGCTGGTAACCCTAAAAAATTGTATGCATAGTCAACTTTTCGAGCTCCGTAAATTGTTGCATTATCATATTTCCTTCAAAAAATTTCTTCAATAGCCTAATCATTCTATTCTTCATGATATATCTTTGTGTCAAGCCTTGACACCTCATATAGGTAGGGGGTTATGTGATTTTATGTTACTGCCCCCCCTAAGCCATAGCTCTGGGCTTAGTTACCAAAAGAAACTTCTACACTAGAGGGTGGTACAAATTCTCCCTTATCCTTAGTCTCCTCTTTCTTTCTCTAGACTCTTTCCATTTCCTTATTTACTTCATCTAGATCAATCTTTTTGACTGGTTCATTTTTCTTTATTAGATTGTCCTTCCTTGTGTTTCTACCTCTATAGAATTTAACAATATTTCCTAACCTATTGTAATTGTTGCATATGATATTTCTTTGAAAATTATTCCTTTCATTCATTCTGAATCTACAAATTTATTTTCTTTGTGTCCAAATCCATAGCATGTATAATAGTAACCATTAAAAGATTGAATCATTCTACCATTGTTGTATCCATTCATCATTTTACTTTTGCATTCATTTTCTCTATATCAAATTTTTTTGCATGTAAAGCATTGATGAGTAAAGGATGGAACATTCTGATTCATTTTGCTTCTACACTCCATTTACCTATTGTTATGCCTTGCATACACACCCCAACTTTTGCTTGGAAAATTCAGGGACTCCCCCTCTATTTTCTTTCATTTTGTTGTTTGGTTTTGTCGTGTTTATGCTTTGACGTTCTTTTTTTTTGTCTTTTCTTGTGCCTTGTGTTCTTTTCCTTTTCTCTTTGTCGGATTTGGGTTTTGGACCAAAACTTGCACTCTGCACCTTTGGGAGGTTCAAGTTCTAATTTATATCTCGACCTTGATCCTCGCATTTTTCCTTTCTCCTTGTCTTTGTTTTGTTAGAATCAGGTTTCAGAATGGAATTGACACCTAACACCTTTCGGGGTTTCAAGTTCCGGTTCCATCTCGACTTCGATCTCTGATTCTTTGTTTTCTTCTATTTGGTTCAAAATCAGGTATTGGATTGGCACTGGAACTTGGAACCTTTCCAAGGTTCATATTCCTAGTTCCGTCTTGATCTCAATTTTTGCATTCGTTGTGCTTTTTGCCTGCTGAGTTCGAGTTTCAAAACTTTCTTGAAACCTTGCACTTTTTGAAGCTTCTTGTGTCGAGTTCATTCTTGATCCTGATCTCTGACCTGTTTTGCTTTGCTTTACCTTCGGGCATTGTTCGAGTTTGTGTTCCTTGTTCGATCCCAATCTCAATCCTCATCTCTTTGTCAGTGTCTTTTCACCTCGTCGTCTTGTTTCTTTTCTGCTCTTCATTTTTGTTCTTTGTTTTTTGTCTTTATTGGTTTTTCATTTGTTCATTTTTCATCTTGTGTTGTTTCTTCATTTTTCATTTTTGATGTCATGTGGTCATCTCAATGTTAGTTTTTGTTGTCTTCATTTTTGTCCTCTTTTGCATCATTTGTCTTTAAAGTCAAAAGATTAAAAAAAATTAAACATTTCAAAATACAAAAAAATATAAATTTTAAAAATCTAAAAATAAAAAATTAGACAATTTTAGAAACAAGAAAGAAATAAATAAGTTTTAAGTTCCAAATGAAATAAATCTTTTATTTTAAAAAGATTTATAGTTAAAAAAAATAAATAAATTTTAAAAGATTTTAAAATTTGAATAAAAGTAAAATAAAATTTATTCTTTTAAATTTAAAATAAATGAATCTTTTCCTGCACGCCGCAATGTAAATATTTTAAAACCTAAGTTCGAGTGGTAAAAAACTTACCCGTCAGAATTTGGGTTCAGGAGGGAACTCAGCTCGAGAACTAAAAAAAATAATGTTTTAATCCGATTACCGATCCCGCTATAATACAAAAGAAAAAACTGAAGCTTGAAAAATGAAGTCCCGGGACCCTGCTTTTTGGCTAGGGTAAAGCCGAATTATACAATCTTTGGAACAGGAAAAACCTCATGTCATGCTGCGATTATAGAAGTTTACAAAATGTTTTGATTGAACCGGCCTTAGAAATCAAACCCCATGAAATCTGTTGATTATATGGAAATAACATAAAATGGATTTGTTGGAAAGCATTTGAAACTTCCAAGCAAATGTAATTAACAGCTATAAAGCCAAATGTAAGGGGTTTGTAGTCATGTTTGCAAGTTTCAAATCTTTATTCAGTAGACTTACTTGGTTTCAAATTTTACACATTCCTAAGTGATGAGTTTGTAATATTTTTAAAGAACTACACAACCTTTGTAAAACACAAATTACAAGTTGTATTCTACACCTTGTGCATTACTTGTTTTTTAGAATCCTTCACTTTGCTTATATATTAAAAAATTTCTCCTTGCACATGCTTTCATCACATTTGCAACACTCTTCATTGGTTAGTTGGTAGGACTCACATGCGCATATACATATAATTGAATCATATTTACATACCTCCTCATCTCACACCTTATTGTTCTCTTATTTTAATATCCCATAGACATATTCCATCATCTTGCACCTCCACGTGTTCCTTCTAAACTACTCCTTGCTCGACACACCCTATGCTCAATTGAAATGGATGGAGTACATTCAAGCTTTCACATTTACCATTAAGCACAAGAAGGGACAACAAAACAAAGTGGCAGATGCATTAAGCAGGAGGATGTTGACAGTCCAAGAGATACAGCTGAAAATCATAGGATTGGAAAGTTTTAAGGATCTCTATGGTGATGACGAAGACTTTTTCGAAGCCTACAAGGTATGTTCAGACTTTGCAAATCATTTTCACAGTCAATATGCTGAGTACACATTGCAAAATGGGTTGTTATTCAAGGGCAATCTGTTATGTGTCCCAAGAGGATCAATGAGAGAAAATCTGATCCAAGAGAAACACAATGGCAGTCTTAGTGGGCATTTTGGTATTAAAAAAACTTTAGAGCTGGTACAAAGGTTTTACTATTGGCCTAAGTTAGCACGAGATGTCAGAAAGTATGTTGAATAGTGTGTTGTTTGCATGAGAGCCAAAGGGGGAGCTAGCAATGCTAGGTTATATCAGCCTTTGCCTATTCCGAATAGACCATGGGAGTGTGTGAGCATGGATTTTGTGGTGGGTCTTCCCAAGACTAAATCTAGTTTTGATAGTGTTTTTGTAGTTGTGGACAGATTTAGCAAGATGAGCCATTTTATTCCTTGCAAGACTACACACGATGCAAGCTATATTTCCCATCTATTTTTCAAGGAAGTTGTGAGAATCCATGGATTGCCATTGAGCATTGTCTCAGATAGGGATGTAAAATTCATGAGTCATTTCTGGAAAACACTATGGAGCAGATTGGGAACTAATTTATCATTTGGATTAGCTTACCATCCTCAGACCGATGGTCAAACTGAGGTGGTTAACAGAGTGTTAGGTAACCTATTGTGGTGCTTGACAAAGGAATATGGGCAGACCTGGGATATGGTGATTTCCCAAGCGGAATATGCATACAATGATAGTGTGAACAGGACTACAGGAAAAAGCCCATTTGAAGTTGTGTATGGGATGCATCCAAGGGGAATTTGTGAGCTCAGAGACCTTGGAACAATGGAGAATAGGAGTGGACATGCAGAAGACTTCACTCAAACCATGAAGGAGATTCATGAGCAGGTTAAGAGGACAATCACAGCAGCAACACAAAAGTTGAAGAATAAAGTTGATGAGACAAGAAGAGATGTGTAGTTCCAGGTGGGTGATTATGTGATGGTTCACCTCAACAAATCCAGATTGCAGAAGGGGATGTCCACCAAGTTGCAAATGAAATGGGTAGGACCATGCAAGGTGATAGCTAAGTATGGAAAGAATGCATACAAGGTGGAACTTCCATCAGATTTGGGCATAGCTCCAGTCTTCAACGTTGTTGATTTGATCAGGTACAAGGGTACAGTCAATGATAAAGTTCAAAACAGTCAGGAAATCTTTAAAGATATCAGCAATATACCCCTTCCAGGTCAAGAGAAAGCTCAGGCAGAGAAGGTCTTGGAGTCCAGGGTGAAGAAAACAATGAGACACAAGGCATATATGGAACACCTTGTCAAGTGGAAAGGAAAACCTGAGTCTGAGGCTACCTGGGTTGAAGAAGCAGATTTCAAGAAGCACGGAATTGATCCATCATTGTTTACACCTTCTAGTTCTTCGTCTTTATGCTGAGAGGGGGAGAATGGTGCAGGAGCACCCAAAATACAAGTATCAAAATACAAGCATAAATCTTAATGTAATGTTTTTTATCTTTTTGTTTTGGCATGTATGGTCTAAAACACCATTTATAAGGTGTAAGGGGACCTTTTGAAGCTTATTTTTAATTTTGAATAAATTAGGAATCAGTTTGTAGGCGTTTCCTGAAGTTTTGGCTGAAATTCGAAAACATAGTGTGTTTTCAAACGCGTGATTTTTGGCCACTTTTGAGCTCGAGTTTTAAACCTAACTGTTTTTTTTCGGTTTGGGAAGAAGGATCCCGACATTTTGAGTGGATTAGTGGTCTTTTGATGATGGCAGTTGGGAAAAATAAAGAGGAAACAACATTTTTTTGTGAGCAGATTTCATTTTTCTAGTTTTTGCGTTGGTACAACAATCATATGAATTGAATAAAACATTTGCAGGCTTACCAAGCATGTAGTGAAGCCTTTTGAATTTATTTTGTGGCACTTTAAGTAGTGATTCCATCGCTGATTTCTGTTCTTGTAAATTCTTTGTTTTTTTCTCTTATTGTTGTTTTGTTTGAAACTGGTAATAATGGAGACTTAGGCCGCATTCTTCCTGTCCCAGCAATCATGGACTCGTTAGGAATGTGGCCAAGCTCCTCTTTTGTACATAGTTTAATAGTAGGAAGCAATTGGAGTTTTCAGAGCATGCTTGAAATCTTTTCCTAGGCGAGACCAAAAGGTGCCTGGTTGGGAAAAGACTTTCTTTGTACTGTCCATACATGGCAGGGGTGTTAAATTTCTGATAGAGCAGAGTGTGTAGTGTTTGTAGAAGCCTTCACCAAGGTTGGAACGAGTGTAGAGCCTTTGGTTTGCCATCTGGAGGCTAGAAACAAAAAAACAGTCCAAGGAAAGGTTAAGGAAAACCCTAGTTCTTGCAAGAACAGGGTACATTATCAGTACAAATAAAGAAAAACAGTCCAAGAACCTAGAAATTTTTTGTGCTACAAATTGGAATAAAGTGTCAGAAGCAGACTTGGCTTGATAAGGTGAAAGGAGGAAGTGAGGAGAGTTTTCCTTTGTGTGAAGAGGCCTAATTCCTGTAGCCACTCCAAACCCTAAGCTAGGGTATGAAGGATGAGATGGAAGGAAGGAGTTTTGAGCTTGTGCAAGAACCTTTCCATGACTGTTCTAAAGCCTTCAAAATCCATGTACATCCCTACATGCAAATTGGGAAGAAGTTAGAGGCTTACTAGTCTTTATCAGAAATAAGGGCTAGATTGAGTGTATGAGGAAGAGCATCAAGAACTCTTTGGAGGCAGCAAACTGGCAAATAAGCACCAAGAATTGTTTAGCAGCAGCAAACTGGAATTGATAGTAGGGTTGGCAAGTAACCAGGGGTGCCTATTCACTTTTAGGACCTATAGGTTGAGTGGTGGAGTGAAACACCAAGGGATTGTCCAACAGAGACCCAAAGCATTGAGATTGTGATTATCTCAATCCAACCCTCGTTCTATCAGATTGGTATCAGAGCAGTGAAAGATTTGGGAAGCAACAGCTTATATGCTAGAGGAAGTTGAATCAAGTGAACCGCCAAAGATGGTGACGAATGCACAGTTAGCCAAGATGGTTGAAGAGCAAGAAGAGGATAAAAAATTCCTAAAGGAAAGAATAGAGCAGCTTGAAGCAGCACTAAACAAGATGAAACTGGAAGGCAAAGTGCCAAAAGAAGAAGAGGTTGCAAAGGAGGACAAAGTCCCTGAACCTGACCCTGTCTTGGAAGAGGAGCCTTTCCTGAAGGCATTAAAAGCACTAAGTGGAAAAGGACTTGAGGGTGTACCATTATTTCATGGAAAGATGGATCCTGATCTGGTCTTGGGCTGGATAGATGGCATGGAGAATCACTTCGAATGTGATGGAGTTACAGAAGCACAGAAGGTGAAGGTTGCAAAGTCAAGGTTGAGAGGATCAGCGTTAACTTGGTGGAAGTTTATTAAAACTGAAAGGGAAAAACAAGGTAAGCAGCCTATATCAACCTGGAAAGGAATGGTTGCTAAAGTGAAAGAAGCCTATATGCCAGATGATTATGAAATTCAGCTCCACAAGAAGAGGCAGAGTTTAAGACAAAAAGACCTAGATGTAAACACCTACACGGAAGAGTTTCAGAAGCTTTGTTTGAGATCGAATGTGGCAGAAGATGAAAGCCTAAAAGTGGCTAGATACCTAAATGGATTGAAGTGGAATATACAGGAAGAGATGGCTTTGCTCAGCCCCAAGATAGTCCACCAATGTTATTAGCTAGCTATCAAAATTGAAGAGAGGAATAAAAGGAAGCATGATCAGTCCTCAAAGGGCAAAGGAAGAGGTAGAGATCAAAAAGAACAGTGTGGAGGTTACCAAGGAAGAGGTGGTGACCAAAGAAACCAAGGTGAATCCAAGCTTACTGAGCATGGAGGTGAAACATCATCAAGAGGAGGATTTAATAGAGGAAGAGGAGTAGGCAAAAGTAACTCCTACTTTGCCACCATGAAGTGTTACAACTGCAATCAGCTAGGCCATCTAGCTTATAGGTGCCCAGAGAAAGCTTCGTCTAGCAATGAGAAAAGAGTAGCTTATGCACAAGAGGACACCATAAGTGTAAAGACACATGAGATCAGTCATATTGAATTAGAAGTAGGTGAAAGTTTGATGTTTAATAGAGTGTTGATCAGACAACCGGTTAAGGAAGAACCCAAGCAAATGAGAGCTTTGTTTCGAGCAAGGTGCAAGATATTGGGACAGGTATGCAAGGTTATTGTAGATTCTGGTTCTACAGATAATATAATATCTGAGGAGGTAGTAAATAAGTTAAAATTGTAGAAAGTACCTCATGCCAATCCCTACAAAGTCACATGGTTGAACAAAGGGCAGAGTGTCTTAGTGAATGAGTAGGTTACAGTGGAATTTTCAATAGGAGGCTACAAAGACAAGCTGATTTGTGATGTGCTACCCATGGATGCATGCCATCTTCTTCTTGGCAGGCCATGGCAATATGATAGAGGTGTTGTATATCATGGAAAGGAGAACACCATTGAGTTCACGACAGATGGAAAAACATTCAAGCTGCAATCATTGGTTGAGGAAGATGAGGGGCAGTCCAAGGTTCCAAACATTATGTTGAGCAGTGGTAAAGAGTTCATCAAGGATCTACACCAAGGGAATGAAGGTTATGTGGTACTAATGCAATCCAAAGAGGAAGAAAAGGTTGAGAAGACAGTCATACCTGAAACAGTTCAAAGGCTGCTAGAAAAATACAAGAGCATTGTGAGTGATGGAACACCATCCACTCTACCACCCAAGAGAGCAATAAGTCATCAAATTGACTTCATACCTGGAGCCTTATTGCCTAACAAAGCAGCATACAAACTGACCCCTGAGTAGAACAAAGAGGTGGCTAGACAAGTGGAAGAGTTGTTGAATCAAGGTCTGATTCAAAAGAGTATTAGTCCATGTGCAGTCCCAGTTGTTTTGGCAACTAAAAAAGGAGGTAAATGGAGACTTTGTACTAATTCTAGAGCAATAAATAGAATCACTATTAGGTATAGATTTCCAATACCTAGGATTGAAGATTTATTGGATTGCCTTGGAGGTGCAAAATTCTACACTAAGCTAGATCTTAAGAGCGGGTATCACCAAATCAAAATTAAGGAAGGTGATGAGTGGAAGACAGCTTTTAAGACAAACGATGGTTTGTATGAGTGGAAAGTGATGCCATTTGGCCTCTCGAATGCCCCTAGCATGTTCATGAGACTAATGAATGAGGTGCTTAAAGATTTCACAGGGATTTTTGTGGTAGTTTACTTGGATGACATACTGATTTTCAGTAAGACAACAGAAGAGCATTTGAAGCATGTAGAGATGGTGCTCAAAAGGTTGCAAGAAGAACAGTTGGCAATCAACCTTGAGAAGTGTGAGTTCTTCAAACAAGAGCTTGTGTATCTAGGCTTTGTGGTATCTCAAGGAACGCTGAAGATGGATCCAAGTAAGGTGGAAGCTATCCTAAACTGGCCTACACCAACCACAACAACTGAGGTAAGGAGTTTCCATGGTTTGGCTCAGTTCTATAGGAAGTTTATAAGGAATTTTAGTGGTATATGTGCACCAGTGTTAGATACAATCAACGGTGGTCAGAAAACAAAGTTTAAGTGGACACTAGAGGCTGATAAAGGGTTTGAAAAGTTGAAAAAAGAAGTGGCAACACAACCTATCTTGTTATTGCCTAGTTTTGATAAATTGTTTATAGTTGAGTGTGATGCAAGTGGAGTAGCAGTAGGAGGAGTCCTTAGTGAAGAAGCTAGGCCTGTAGCCTTCTTTAGTGAAAAACTTAATGAAGCTAAGAAAAAATACTCCACCTATGATCTGGAACTCTATGTTTTAGTGCAGTCCCTTAGGAAATGGAGGCATTACTTGTTGCCCAAAGAGTTTGTGGTCTTCATGGATCACCAGGCACTTAGGTATATTAATACACAGGAGAAGTTAAGCAATAGGCACTTGAAATGGATGGAGTACATTCAAGCTTTCACCTTTACCATTAAGCACAAGAAGGGACAGCAAAACAAAGTGGCAGATGCATTAAGCAGGAGGATGTTGACAGTCCAAGAGATACAGCTGAAAAGCATAGGATTGGAAAGTTTTAAGGATCTCTATGGTGATGACGTAGACTTTTTCGAAGCCTACAAGGTATGTTCAAACTTTGCAAATAATTTTCGCAGTCAATATGTTGAGTATACATTGCAAAATAGGTTGTTATTCAAGGGCAATCTGTTATGTGTCCCAAGAGGATCAATGAGAGAAAATCTGATCCAAGAGAAACACAATGGCAGTCTTAGTGGGCATTTTGGTATTAACAAAACTTTAGAGCTAGTACAAAGGTTTTACTATTGGCCTAAGTTAGCACAAGATGTCAGAAAGTATGTTGAACAATGTGTTGTTTGCATGAGAGCCAAAGGGGGAGCTAGCAATGCTAGGTTATATTAGCCTTTGCCTATTCTGAATAGACCATGGGAGTGTGTGAGCATGGATTTTGTGGTGGATCTTCCCAAGACTAAATCTGGTTTTGGCAGTGTTTTTGTAGTTGTCGACAGATTTAGCAAGATGAGTCACTTTATTCCTTGCAAGACTACACACGATGCAAGCTATATTGCCCATCTATTTTTCAAGGAAGTTGTGAGAATCCATGGATTGCCATTGAGCATTGTCTCAGATAGGGATGTAAAATTCATGAGTCATTTCTGGAAAACACTATGGAGCATATTGGGAACTAATTTATCATTTGGATCAGCTTACCATCCTCAGACCGATGGTCAAACCGAGGTGGTTAACAGAGTGTTAGGTAACCTATTGAGGTGCTTGACAAAGGAATATGGGCAGACCTGGAATATGGTGATTTCCCAAGCAGAATATGCATACAATGATAGTGTGAACAGGACTACAGGAAAAAGCCCATTTGAAGTTGTGTATGGGATGCATCCAAGGGGAATTTGTGAGCTCAGAGACCTTGGAACAATGGAGAATAGGAGTGGACATGTAGAAGACTTCACTCAAACCATGAAGGAGATGCATGAGCAGGTTAAGAGGACAATCACAGCAGCAACACAAAAGTTGAAGAATAAAGTTGATGAGACAAGAAGAGATGTGCAGTTCCAGGTGGGTGATTATGTGATGGTTCACCTCAACAAATCTAGATTGCAAAAGGGGATGTCCACCAAGTTGCAAATGAAATGGGTAGGACCATGCAAGGTGATAGCTAAGTATGGAAAGAATGCATACAAGATGGAACTTCCATCGGATTTGGGCATATCTCCAGTCTTCAACGTTGTTGATTTGATCAGGTACAAGGGTATAGTCAATGATGAATTTCAAAACAGTCAGAAAATCTTTAAAGATATCAGCAATATACCCCTTCCAGGTCAAGAGAAAGCTCAGGCAGAGAAGGTCTTGGAGTCCAGGGTGAAGAAAACAACGAGACACAAGGCATATATGGAACACCTTGTCAAGTGGAAAGGAAAACCTGAGTCTGAGGCTACCTGGGTTGAAGAAGCAGATTTCAAGAAGCACGGAATTGATCCATCATTTCTGACACCTTCCAGTTATTCGTCTTCGTGCTGAGAGGGGGAGAATGGTGCAGGAGCACCCAAAATACAAGTATCAAAATATAAGCATAAATCTTAATGTAATGTTTTTTATCTTTTTGTTTTGGCATGTATGGTCTAAAACACCATTTATAAGGTGTAAGGGGACCTTTTGAAGCTTAGGTTTAATTTTGAATAAATTAGGAATCAGTTTGTAGGCGTTTCCTGAAGTTTTGGCTGAAATTTGAAAACATAGTGTGTTTTCAAACGGATGATTTTTGGCCACTTTTGAGCTCGAGTTTTAAACCTAACTATTTTTTTTCGGTTTGGGAAGAAGGATCCCGACATTTTGAGCGGATTAGTGGTCTTTTGATGATGGCAGTTGGGAAAAATAAAGAGGAAACAACATTTTTTTTGTGAGCAGATTTGATTTTTCTGGTTTTTGCGTTGGTACAACAGTCATATGAATTGAATAAAAAATTTGCAAGCTTACCAAGCATGTAGTGAAGCCTTTTGAATTTATTTTGTGGCACTTTAAGTAGTGATTCCATCACTGATTTATGTTCTTGTAAATTCTTTGTTTTTTTCTCTTATTGTTGTTTTGTTTGAAACTGGTAATAATGGAGACTTAGGCTGCATTCTTCCTATCCCAGCAATCATGGACTCATTAGGAATGTGGCCAAGCTCCTCTTTTGTACATAGTTTAATAGTAGGAAGCAATTGGAGTTTTCAGAGCATGCTTGAAATCTTTTCCTAGGCGAGACCAAAAGGTGCCCGGTTGGGAAAAGACTTTCTTTGTACTATCCATACATGGCAGGGGTGTTAAATTTTTGACAGAGCAGAGTGTGTAGTGTTTTTAGAAGCCTTCACCAAGGTTGGAACGAGTGTAGAGCCTTTGGTTTGCCATCTGGAGGCTAGAAACAAAAAAACAGTCCAAGGAAAGGTTAAGGAAAACCCTAGTTCTTGCAAGAATAGGGTACATTATCAGTACGAACAAAGAAAAACAGTCCAAGAACCTGGAAATTTCTTGTGCTACAGATTGGAATAAAGTGTCAGAAGCAGACTTAGCTTGATAAAGTGAAAGGAGGAAGTGAGGAGAGTTTTCCTTTGTGTGAAGAGGCCTAATTCCTGTAGCCACTCCAAACCCTAAGCTAGGGTATGAAGGAAGAGATGGAAGGAAGGAGTTTTGAGCTTGTGCAAGAACCTTTCCATGACTGTTCTAAAGCCTTCAAAATCCATGTACATCCCTGCATGCAAATTGGGAAGAAGTTAGAGGCTTACTAGTCTTTATCAGAATTAAGGGCTAGATTGAGTGTATGAGGAAGAGCATCAAGAACTCTTTGGAGGTAGCAAACTGGCAAATAAGCACCAAGAATTGTTTAGCAGCAACAAACTGGAATTGATAGTAGGTTTGGCAAGTAACCAGGGGTGCCTATTCACTTTTAGGACCTATAGGTTGAGTGGTGGAGTGAAACACCAAGGGATTGTCCAACGGAGACCCAAAGCATTGAGATTGTGATTATCTCAATCCAACCCTCGTTCTATCATTAACCAGAAAGCATGTCAATGTAAAATATATCTTTGTTGTGCATCTTGCATCTTCATGAATATATTAACTTTTCTCCTTAGAGACTAGATGCTAAATATAGTTGTAAATTATAAAAATGTGTAAATCTAAATACATTTGTCCTAAGCATTAGGAGTTTGAGAGTCATTGTTTAAAAATTTTAGATGTATGCACAATCTCTCAATGTTTTTGGTTTGCTACCCATTTTCAGAACACTTAAAGAAACATAAAATGATACAATGCATGATATTAAATGTGACCTATTCATGGATTAACTTAAACAAGAGAGAATTTCCTCCTCCAATATATTAAACTAAAATGACTACATGTACAAGAAACATTCCATTGTTACCAACCAACATTTTCTCGATTGACCTTAAGAATATTAAAATATAAATTTACTAAACTATACTTGTTCTTTGACATTTTAGATGTGAGTCGCATTTAACCCTATGATGTCTCATCCTGACTTAAGGTTAGGTTAATTGGAATAAAAGACCAAAGTTGATAGAAGATATATCCTCTTCTTATACATGGGATGATTCAACACAAAAAAAACCTCATCTCTTTCCTCGTACGTTGTTTTACCTTTAAACCTTATCTCTTTCTTCCCACGGGAATTTTGCTCAAAACCTCATCTCTTTCCTCGTACGTTCAGCGGTCAATAACATTTTTGATGTTTTTTCCACATGCGCCTACTGACTCGAAAGAACAAGTGATGCGAGGAAAATGAGAGCGAAGAATAAACTTGATTGTCCGCACTTGAGCAGTGGTCAGTATTGTAGCATTAGAAACACTTCTTAATCTTATATACCAGAAACCGAAACCTTAAAAAGCAAACAAAACCAATCTGAATGATTAAAAAGCCAAACTTCATATCCAATGAAAATAAAACCAAACTATTTAATTATATTCGAAACACAAACCAAGAACATTGAACCAAACACAAGAGTACTGATCTCTAACACTCTATAGCATTTCATCATCTGAAATGTTAATTATCCTACCTTATTAAAAACATTGTACTAGATGATCTCCGACACTCCACCACTCCATAAAATCTAAGGAATCTTCCACAGCATTTCATTATCTGAAATGTTTATTAAAATTCTGTGTATGTCCACATGGTCAGGGGCGGGTGAGAAGCTGAGTGGCCAGTAACTGCAGACCCAAGAGAAGCTGCTTCACACTGGCCTTCACATCTTCATCAATCAAAGTTCCATTCTCATCACACTTCTGGTTTGTTAACAAAGAACAAATCAAGGTTGACCCCCATTTGTCTCAGGTGATATTGTGCCCTTGCACCACCAAGGTCACCAGAAGCAGTCATTACTGCAGCAGCTTTTCTTCCAAGTATATTGGGTGGTTGCAGACTTGCCCAATCCACTGCATTCTTCAGTACACCTGCTCGGTAAACAAATTAACAGAATTCAAAAATCATTCATACGTAAGATCCTTTTCA
>VDFB02107017.1:0-13775 GCA_007258455.2 Sequoia sempervirens
TTGCATACTTTTCCCATTGTTCTGTTTGAGATACAAGTACTTAATTTTCTTATAAGTCTTGTGCCCAATAGGATAGCAATTCTTGTGTAGAAATTCTTTAAATTCTCCTACCTAGACACAACTAGTTCCTTTTTTCTTTCCAAACGAAATCAAATAACTCTCCTACCATACAAGAGCATGTACTAACATTTTGAAATAGATAAAGATACCTTTTGTGTCTCACTAATATTGTGCATAGTGAAATAAATTTGCACTTGTTTAATCCAAGTATCTATAAATTCAGCATTCACTTGTACTTCAAAGTTCAAAGTTCTATTCAAATGATATAATCTCCACTTTTGTTTCAACCTTAAATGGGACATTTTTAGATTCTCCCTGAACCTTCTTTGCTTGATTTTCCTTCAAGAAGGTTTCTTGGTCCTCTAGGTTCTCACTAGCATCTCCAGACCTAATATCTTGATGACAGTTCATACTATGAGACCCATAGAAGACTGGTCTTGCTTTATGTGTTTTTTTGTCAACTCATATGTTCTTAATGTTGCCTCATCCCATTCTGATTTTTCATTGCTACCATGCTGCTCTCAAGGGTGACCATGGTGGTTTAGATTTTTAGGGTTCTCCATTCTCACCACTCTATTCAACCATTGTGTAGAGATGTTCAGATTGCAAGGTAGCAATCCTTTATTTTCTATAGGCCTAGTCACTATCATACAATGACTACTATTTTCCACAAATCCCAAGGATTAGTAACTACTTTGGTACCAAATTGATCCATAATCTCATCCACAACTAGTAGTAAAAATTAATAACCAATTGAAAAATGGACTATGCTACTTATAACCAAAATAAATGGCAGTCAACCACTGGATGTAGACCAGATGATTGAGCCATTGAAAAACACAAACAATGGTCACATTTGAAATGCAATTTGCTTGTGGTGCACAGAGGCGCAGCATGTACCCAGCAGAGACTATAGGGGGCTTGCCCTGTTCTATTTGAGCCATTCCAAATTGAGGCAGTTCCAAGTTGCCAGTCAACCAATTGCTCTAACAAAAATGAATAAATAAATAAATTATAGTCAGGAAGGAAAGAATATTGTGTTAAGAGAAGTGAACAGGAAAATTATATCTTAGAAACACCTCAAAAGAGTAAAATCAACTCTAGTAGTAGCAAATGTACTGTTACCAAATTATTATTAGAATCTAGACAAATACAAGGAGATGTAAAGCATCGTGTGATACAATCTACTCCTTGCTCCACTTGGTTACACATACACTGTTAAGTCTATGGCATGTAATACAATGGACTTCTACTTCTTTATATAGATGTTGCTATGTCCTCCATCTGCAGTAGAAGGTCCCATATTCATAACTAGAAGCAAAAATGTTTGACTGATTCCATATTTTTGATATTGAGAAAAAATTACCCCTTCACATAAACCAGCAATTTCATAATTTCTGTAGCAGTTACAAAACCTTGATCATTTTGTAATCATCATGATTGATACAAAACCCCAACAGTTCGGTAATCATTGTGATAGATACAAAAACCCAACAGTTTCAAAACTACCAGTTTGGGGAAACCGACAGTTTCAGAATAGCCTCCTACATGGACCAATGGTTTCATCCTATTGACAAAACTGGATAGTCTCTCAGAGCTGCAAAATTTGGAAGTGATTTCTCTAATGATGTTGGACTCTTGATCCTTATGGATCAATCATACTCACACTCTAGAAGGACAAAGAACCAGGGCAAAGAAAAATTCTATTGAAAATCATTTGAAGTCAGAAGATAAGTGTTCCAAAATGATTATTGTGAGCAATAGTACAAATAATCTGGTGTCAAGTGAAATGGTAGAAAAAATTGTGTTGAAATGAGTACTACATCACAATCCTTGCAAAGTGTCATGCTTCATGCAAGTCATCAATTGGTAGTGAATGATTTAAGGCCCACAGATGTTTGTGCCTTCATTTCTCGCTGCATAGTTTTCTATTGGTTATTTATATGTTGTGATCATTATGGATTTTTGACATATGTATACTCGAGACAGATGTTATTATATTATGTTTGAACCAGTGTGATTTATTCAGCTTCATTGTTTTCATTATTATCATGTGAGGTTAGTTGATTATTTCAGTGGTTCAATATTTGTGGCTTGATTATGTGTAGTGTAACACTGCATCTTGTGTTATCCTTATTATGCTTAATTCAAAGATTAGCATTGAGGTAGATGTATATGATGCAATGTGAAATGTGTATTCCTCGCTTGATTTATGCTCATGTTGGGTATCTATAGGCTATGCTTCAACTATTATTATTATTGTGCAGATACGCTTGATGTGTGAATTGAGTGTGCATGCATAGGGTAAAATTAATGGTGGTTAATTCGAAGGTGTTCACATGGGTATGTTTGAATATTGTTGGCGTAACAATTAGCACCTTTGGAGTGCAAGTTGGTACGGACAACTATGCACACTGCGTAATGAGTGCTCTTCAAATTAGGAGGGGAAGCTCCCTCTTTATGCTGATTTGCGTGAAAAAGTAAAGTAATCTAACTCCTATCTTTTTTGTCTCAGCTGGAAGAAGCACAAGGTTAAGAAAAACCACGAATGTTGCAGCTAAGGATTTTCTGGTTTCACAGATCACTAACTACAACTAAACTAAATGCTTTAATCTATCCAATTCTCCTCAAGAAAATAGAGCATGAGGAAAAAGGAGCAGGAATGTCTTTATGATAAACTTCACAACAGGATTTCCAAGGAGGAGGGACCCCTGTTTGAGGCGTAGGCTGAAATAAAGTCTAATAGGTACAACACTTAAAACAATAATTCTTCTTTCCAAATTTCCAAGGAGGAACCCCTATCTGAGGCGTAGATTAAAAGAACAACTATTAACACAACAGAGAATAGCCAACTAGGACAGCAAATTGCATTGGCGAGACACGCATACAATAAACGATCAAACTAGCCACTATATTTAACTAAGATGAACAAATACCATAAGAATAACATTCAGGAAAGGTGGCGCAGCCATTTATTATCACAGTAAAAGCTCATGAACAGATATAGAACAATATTACAGGCAAGGTAGGTGCAACATATATTACTATCTCGTGCAAAAGTTAATTACAAATGAGCAAAAAGCTCTTATTTATAGACATCATAGGTGTAGGGAACCCTAAAATCACCTTGAGTCGACTACAATCTTGCGAGCATGCAAGATTTTATTGCTAAACCCTAAATAAAGGAAACTATACAATTAATTGGAAAACTACCATCAGTTAACCAAAACAAGACTCAACTGAATTGGACATGTGCAACATGCAGGTCCTTATTGAAAATAAAAATAACTGATAACTAACATCAGTTAACTACTCCTAACTGAAAGTCTAAACTCTCACGAAGATATCTCCAAGGATGAGATGTGCGTGCATGAAATCAGCAATTAGAACTCAAGACTGAATGTCGAGTTAACTACTGCTCCTAACTCTATCCTCGAAAATAACTGCAGGTTCCAACTGGCGAATCACTCCAGATCATCACGGTCTAACAACTCGTCCAAGAACTTGTCGATTGCCTCATCCTTTAGTACTTTGACGCTGTCCATGACGATAATCTGCCTGCTCAACTCTCTGTCACCATCCCTGATTGCTCTCATGCATTCTCTAACCTTCTCAGTTGCCTTTTTGAAACTAGTTGTCATCACCGAGACGTGATCCAACTTAGATGCCATAGGATCTCCCTCAAGACTATCACGAACCAGCCCCTCAAACTCAACTTGTACTACATCAAGTTCAACATATGTACCATCCTCAAGATGATAATGGCACAGGATCTGAATGACAAAGTTGTTGATGAGTTTGAGAGCTCCAGTAACGCTCTCCTTGAGTGTATTCAACCTGCCAGAGATCCTCTTGCATGTCTCCATCCTGAAAAGGTGTTGTTCTCTCCAAGCGAAGATTTTCCTTTTCTCTTCTTCTACCTCCATGGCGTCATATGCAACTGCTAACTGGGATATGAGAACACGATCTTTCGCCATGCCTTCTGCTACTGCAGTCTCAAGTTGCTAGATCCCTTGACAAAGTCCACATACATTACTCCTCAACTGATATAACTCTATGAGAAGATGTCGACCTGTAACAATGAAGTTTTCAACCCAGTTGTCCAGAAGTTTACCATGATTGACTAACTGATCCAACTTTTGTTGTTCTGCAGGTGTGCTTTGTGGAAGAATAGGTGCTCTACTTGGATTCCCATGAACGAGATCAGAAATATATTGTCGAAGCTACCTGATTTCAGCCTTAAGAAGCGGTTTATCTTCTCCGTCCTACATGATGCGCTCTTCAAGATTATTTGTGACAATCTTGAGAAGGCTTACATCCATTTCTCTAGTGCTCCTGCCAAGATTTGCTTTGACGAAGGTGAAATCACCAACCTCAACTTCATCTAGGCTCCTACCCTCTGGTGGCGTAGCAACTTCTATGATGATCTCTGATTCCAAAGTCTTCTCAATGTGTACCTGCTTCTTGATTTTCTTGTTCGACCTCCCCTAATAAGGGTTGCCAAACTCAGACAAATCAAGGTGATATGAAGGCTCTCGCCTCTGTCTTCCCAAAGATCTCTCGAGCCAACACAAATGAGCAATATTATCAACTCAAGGAGAGACTGCTACTGTTGTATCAACCTGTGGTGGATCAATTGTCTCTGATGCTCCTCAAACTGGTGGTTTCGGCTCTGAGTCTATATCAATAGGAGGCGACTGTGGTGAAAATGGCAAACTAGGAGGTGAAAGATGTGGTTCAGCCTGTATGACTGTCTCTACTAGAACTTCAGGCGCCCTTTCTACCTGTTTTTGTTTCCGTTTTCCAATACTCCACCCCTTTGTGTTTCCGCTGAGTCTAAACCCTTCAGGCGGCTTCAAGATAACCTTAACCTGAGGCCTTGACCTTGAGGTAGAAGGTAATGAAGAAAACCCTACTAGCGGCTCCGTGACTGGAACTGTCTTGCCCCTTCTCTTACTCTCCAAGAACTGCTTGTTGGTTTTGATAACTAATTTAGACACGTCCTCAATGGAAGTACTCTCCCTAGCGTACCAATCTAGTTGGCAAAGTGGCTGGCGAGCAACTTGATCTTTGACATATGAACTAAGTAAAACCTCTCCATCATCATTTGACAGACCCTCAACATCCTCTAATAGGAAATCAACAATCTGAGCAATAGTAAGTTTGCAGTAGTGACATCGACGGACTTCAAATTCATCCTCACAATTAGCCCAAAAATCCTCAAGTGTTGGCTTGTGTGCCATACTACGCTCCAACCTGGCTGCATAATGACCCAAAGGATCATAGGAACACCTCTCAATATGGTACTTGAGGTTGAATTTCTCAAGCTTGGTCGTCATAAACTTGCAATCAATGGCAGTCCTGCATGTGAAAATACCCCATCCGAAAGGAAAGGAGACTGCTGACTTATGTCAACTACGAAGAAAAGAGTGAACATGTTGAGCTTGTCTGAGAAACTCCATGAAAAGGACTTTATCTGACGGGTACCTTGGTAACATCAGAGGCTCTCCGACGTAACCATAGACTCGGATATATGTGAAAGTGGGGAATTGAATGAACTAATCCACCCAACTCTCCATCGCTGATTTTGCCTCTGGTGAAATTCTGATGTGCATTTCATTGTCGAGATCCCTGACTGTCTTCATGAAAAAGTGATCATTCACCGCCCTAAAATCCTATTCAGCGTTTGAAAACTCCAATTGAGAGTAATATTCGTGAATGTGCTAAACACCAAGAGTCTCGTTAGTCTTCAAGTGTCTAAAACTGCCTTGAGATGAAATCAAGTAGACCATGTGAAACTCGTGGATTTTGAGGAATCTAGTAATATGCTAGTGAAGGAACTCGCTGATCAACATGACCCAGTCAAAGTGCTCTGTACCATCTAGGATCCTAGAAATGATGTAAAACATCCATGGTCAGAAAATAATAGCCTCTTCTTGACCTGTAACCCGATTGAGTAGAGTTATCAAAACGGCAACTTCATCCTTGAATTTGCCGCAACCAACCTTTTTAGGCATGTTAGTCTTCTGTATTTTCAACCATCTCTGAGCAACTTTCCTCTGTGATTTGTCTTGGTCTTCATACCATATCTTATCACAAGCCTCAATGACTACAGTGAAATTGTCTGAACGAGGAGGAATAGCAAAGCACTTTTCCACATCCATTGGCTTAAGGTTGCAAATGACTCCCATCAGCTGATCTAATTTGTCGTGTAGACGAGTCATAATGCTTGATGCAAGCAAGAACAAACTCGAGATCGAAAGTTGTGATAGGAATAGACGCTGTTATCAGCAACTCGAAATGCTCAAGATTCTTCAATGTATTGTTGTTAACGCCTTCCAAAATGTTCAGTTTTACCACTGGATAGACACGACCCAAGTCTGTTTCTAAAGTTTTCAAAAAGGCATGCATCAAGACCGATTTGGTCTTATAATCTATGGGGTTGAATTGCATTTTGAAAATAAGGACTTTTGATTGTAAAGTCGGGTATGTTCGGACAACTCCCAGAAAACACTGAAAAAGCTCTGGACAAGGCTAAAAATAGCTAGTTGCGGGAAAAAAATTTGGAATTGTTCTGAAACATGGGTTTTGTAGAGAATTGAATTCTAAGCAAACCCAGATCAACAAAAATTCGAAAAAGTAAGTTTTAGCTAGACATGCGAAGGCTTTTCAATCGAGAAAAAGCAGGGGTTCTAGAGCTCACTCAGGGCAATTTTTCCCAAGAAAATTTGGAACATGGGTTTTGTAGGCAATGGAAATCTAAGGCAACCCAGATTAGTCTATTTTGAAAAAGATGTGTTTTTGACCCACATGCAAAGGAATTCTCAAAAAAAAGCACAGTGCTTTTAGAATAAAAGCAGCGGGGCAATTTTCTTGAAAAAATCTAAGACCCATTTTGCTGCTGTCGTTGAAGTATGTGAACCCAAATGATTTGATTTTGAATATTTTGTCATTTTCTTTGACATGCGAAGAATACCTAAGACGAGAATAGAAGAAATTAGACAGAAGATAGAAGTTTGTTTATTCTGCTTCTGAAGAAAATCACTTATGCTTGACTAAGATTCAATAATGCCTACATGCACTAAAAAATTGAACTCTGGAAAATTAATCTTTTGAACAATTTGGACCTGGCACTGAAAAATTGAACTTAAAGCACCTTCAAATCTTCAATTGCTCAAGAAAATTTCCTTTCACTGAACTTGGTATGAGAATAATGGCGAAAATATGACTTAAAATATTCAATTTAATTTTGATTGGACCTCAAAATAGTTCAACTTTATCTGATTGGGACTTAAAAATAGTTAACTAAATGTCAAATAACCCTAAAAAGGGCGCCACCTTTAATAATTCCATTTAAACTCAGCATGCAAATCAGTTAACTGAACATGCAAGCTAAAATTGTCCCTTTTTGCAATTAAAATATACTCACTTAAAGTTGAATTATTTAAATATTAAATAATATTTAAATCCACCTTTCATGGGCGCTTAGTCATCTTTAGTTCAAAAAGTCAAAGCTTTGACTTAAGGCGTCACTTTCCAGACTTAACCATTTTAATGAAAATTTGGATTCACAACCCTCGTCGGAGCCCCTGTTCAATAACTAATTTTGATTGACTGACACGCCCAATCAACTGGTTGACAATTGCGTTGAAGAACAAGATCAAATTTAACAAAAACACTCCTTGAGACTGCAATCCATAAAACTGAGGTCTGAGGCTTGTAAAATCAAGGCGCCCTTAGCAAAAGTTGCGCTTTTGACCCCAGACTTGGTCAAATTTTCATCATTTTCAACACTTAGAAGGTGATTTTGACCTCCTCGTACCTTGTGTTTGGCAAAACTTCAGGACTGAATAATTGGCTCACTGTGGAGCTGACTCCATTTCAGAAAAAAGCTCCAAGAGTACACTTCATCTAATTTCATCATCTGGTGGATCAAAATCAAGGGCACCCCTGGCCTCCAGGGGCGCTTTTGTTCTCAGACTTAGCCATTTTTCCAACTAGCTAAAACAACACTTAAACTCCAGCTACAAGCTAATTTCTCATCTTCTGACCTGACAAAGGTATTCATCCTATCCGTGTTACATTCAGCTTTCCGTTGCATACCTCGTGTTTGACCTCTGACTCTGGCAATTCAGCAACTCAAATTGACCCGCAAACGGGTGCATTGCGAAGCTTGATCAAATGTGAGACAAGCATCCTAGGTGTCGTTTAGTCAAAAATCTTCATCTGATCCCCCAAAAGATGGTCGTCCCTGGCTAAGAGGCGCGCTTTTCACTCCAGTGTTAAGTCATTTTTCAATCTTCCCTATTTCTCGCTGAATCTCTTGTATCAGGTGCTAGACAAATCTTTTAAGCTGGCTAGATAGCTCATCGCGAAGCTGGTAGTATTCCTAACAAGTCTTCTTGGAAGTGACAAACCTCAAAACTGAAATCTGGGCCTCTAAAATCTAGGGTGCCTCTGGCCTCCAGGGGCTCTGGTGCTCCAAAGTTAGAAATTTTTTGATGATTTTCATTCCGGCAAAAAATCTCCCTCGAGACGAAGCATTATTTAGAACTTATCTCGCCACAGTTTCTTCATTTGAGCGTTTTAGGCTTAGATTTCAACACCTGGTCTCTGGCCATCTACCATTGATGACCTTAGAACTCCTAGCTTTCCATCTGAAAAAAGAAGAAACTACCCACCAGACTTAAACTAAGTTTTAACTGAAACTAACTTCACCATTGTGATCGTGAAGCAAAATAAGCCAATCAAAACAATTTTCAGTCAATTCTGACAAGTTTCAAATTGTAGGGTTTCACAACCTGAACCCGCTTGAAAACCCTAATTTTCAATTTTTCCAAATTTCACCAATATCCTCCCGACATCAAACTGACACAAAGTTCATACTTGATTTTCCCAAAAACTGTGTTTTGACATCATTTTACAAGGTTTAGACTCTTTTAAGCAAAATGCCTTAATGAAGCAAAAAATTTGGTTTGGGTACAACAAATATGTTAACCCATATTGCTCTATTGGGAATAATAAGACGTGATGCATTTAACCAATGAAATCACTATCCTAGTTGCTTGTTATTCAGGAAATCTAGGGTGCTAATGTAATGAACCGGACCAATTTTTTTTTGCTTTTTCAAATGCAATTACAATCAACACGCACTCGTTAAGGTCAGCTCTAAAACCAAAACGATGTGAAAGCAACCCTAACCAAGGATGTACACCAGGGTCCCGATGTGGGCAAGGTGTGAGCATATGGTCAGAGGATCTAGTGCAGATGCAGAGCTGGAAGGGAACTCTAACCAAGAATGTGTCTAGGAAAGATGAGCATATGGTCAGAGGATCTAATGCAAGATGAGTTGAAGTAACTCTAACCAAGGATGGCGCCGAGTGATGGCGAGCATGTGGTCAGAGGGTCCCTACAACTACTAACTGAAAGTAAATAGGTGGCAAGCCAGCCTCCTCCACTTATTCAGTGGGAAGTACAAGTAATTCAAAGAGAAGTGAGAATTGCTGACAATACTACTGTTCAGCTTACAATGAATTAGAGAACCTGCCAAGAACACAAGATTAGAAGCTTTCAATGCTGCAATAATTTTAGCTACTCTCCAATGCCCACAAACCCTTTTTATATCAATTTCTCACTCAACTAATGAATTTTACCCAAGTCTGATATGACTGATTTTTGACAGAAAATGCACAGACCAGCAACACAGCAACTTACTAATTTGCTCACAATTCACTCAAAACTCACCCAAATCACATGAAACTAAATGCATTCAGCTCCTAGAATGATGGCGCCCCAGAAGTGACAGAGAAACCAACCCAAAAGACTCCCATATAATTTGCACGGAAATCAAGACAACTTCAGAAATGTACGGCCCTCAAGGAGGGGCGATTTGGCTCCATAAAATCCAAGACACAAGAATAAAATCTGAAACTTGGTATACTAGGTCGCCCCTAGAAAGGAATTAGATTGGTTAAATACCCAGAACTACAATATTTTTATTTCAAGAGATATGAGCAAATCTAACAATCAGAATCAGCAACTCCAAAAAACAAGACTAAATGCAAGGAAACTGAGCTAATATGCTAGGAACTCAAATGCAAAGCTGAAAACAAACTCACTACAATCTACCTCTCAACTAGTTGCTATCTTTCAAGCAAGAAGATGAGCCAAGCTAGGAGGTGTGCTTTCCTCGAAGCAATCTGTCACCATTTCGACAGCATAACTTTACTGAAAATATGAGATAATCAAATGAAGAGAAGAGATCTTTTATAAGCTTGAAGAGAATCTCCGTAAGTCTCTAAAAAGTGCGCCAAAAACAGAAGTCAAAGCAATTCAAATTTTAGTTGACTCATCCCCTCCAAGGTGGCATCCACTTCTAGAAGCAACAATATTAACTTTTCTCTTTTTAAAATAATCTTCCCTTCAAGGTTGGCGTCCAACTTTCCTTTGCATATTTGAACCTTTGAATTAATTAAACTTCTCTTGATGAGGCATTCACCCATAATGTCCCCTTTTTAAAAACAACATAAAGTTATAATGCTAGGCCAAGGGGGTATAATATTAAAATATAACATTATAATATGAAAATAACTCATCTCTCCATAGAAATGCCTCAGGAAGCCAGAAACAACGATGCCAACTGAATCGCCTGAAAAAGAGAGCCAACTGAACAGAAACCAACCAATCCACTGCCAAAAATAGAATTTACTAAAAATAGTAAATTTGTGAAGTTGCTCAGAACACCAAACAGTCCATACCACTGCGAAGCTCTCTGAAAACCCAAAAAGAATCCGCAATCCAATTTCCAAACTTCAAGCACCCATCTCCTCAAAAATAGGAAACCCTAATTTCACCCTCCGAGTAGCCTATGGATCTTCGGAATAGGCCAACGGTCAACTGAATCAATCACAATTGAGAAGGGGACATTACAGCTAAACCCATAAAATGTATTCTTCCTTTGCGTGCTTTAAATTAATTCCTTATAGGCATCTTGTTTGCTATAAGTGTGGGAACAATTTCATAATTTTTTGGAATAATAAATTCCACTTAGAAATATAAGAGGGTCCTTTGGGTTTTAAATAGTATCTTCTTTTATGTTAGAAAAATAAATTTTCACTTTCTACTTGCAAAAATAAAGAGGGTTTTATATGTATATGCTTTTGGTATGTTTATAAATTGTCCAGAAGGTTAAAAATGATTGACCTAGCAAGTTTAAATCTCATTTTGTGAGATTTTATTTCAAAAGACATTAGCCCTAAGTGAGTTGTGATTGAGAAAAGGAGAAAAAGGATATTTGTTTTTAGGTTTTCCCATATATGCAAAAAAAAAAGTTTCATTTTCCTTTTTACTTCTTCTATTCAATCTTTTACCTAATGCAATTTTTGGAGAAAGAAAGCAAGAGTTTTGTATTCAAGCCCTTAGGACTTTTGAAGAAGCTTTTGTTGAAGAAGATTACTTGTTTGAAGTTGTTTGTTGAGCTTGAAGAATTTACATCCTTTGAAGTGTTTGATTGTGCAAACTAAAGGTAATTTTCTTGTGAATTTGTATATAGTTTAAGAAAAGATTGTATGTTTCTTGCTTGTGCAAAAGAAAAGAAATATTGTTTTCTTGTGTATTTCAAGATTATATAAAAATCTTGCGAGGCCCATTATTGGAGATCATGTCAATTCTTTGAACTTCATGGACAAACTTAAGAGTTAAATTTTGGAATTTATGAATGAGTTTGAGGATTATTTTGTGTGTTTAAAAAATTGATATGGTAGTGAAATGGCGTAGGTGTGGGTTATGTGTGTGGTTGTTTGAAACCCTATTGCTCCTTCCTAAGAACCAAGATGTAAGTTTTGGCTTTCTTAGTGTATATACAAAATGAGAATTAATGAAGGTTAGGAGTGGCCTACCTTTTCCCAACCTCATGGAAATAAAATTAATGGTTGTGGCAAGGGTGAGATTTATTAAAGGTATTCAAAAAAATTGGAGTTCATTTAATAAACCTTAAAAGGATAAACCACAATATTAGTTGCTGAAATTCTTCAAGGTTGATGTAATATTGTGAAGGAACATCTGTTTCTAAACTCAATGATTTGATGTTAATGTTCATGAGAAACATCTATAGTAGATAAGTGTTTTCTTGAGGTTGTTTTGTATACTCAAATTGCTTTGTCTTTTGGATGACTAACGTGATGACACTCCTTTTTACATTTTTCCTAATTTCTCCTCTTCATATGAATTGGACTTTGTTGTAACCAAATTGTTTAAGAAACCATGGTGTTGTCAATCCCATGTGTTTGATGTAAGTGTGTTTGGTTACACATGCATTCTTCTCCTAGCCTAGTGAGGTGGAGCTCTAAGATCCACATAGTTGGGTGGTAGAGATTGTCACTAGTTTGTGAGATTATAACCATGGAGTAATGAGTTGGAAAAGGTTGGAGAAGTCTCCAAGTTTCTTGGTCTCATTTATGCATTGTAATTGAGCAAATTTTGTAAATTTGAGCAAATGATATTTTAAAGGATGTAAATGATGTTGAAACATATCTATGCATGTTGGACGTGGATACAAATTTTTAACTTTAATTGTATAGTTTAGAAAAAAATTGAATGTGTGTTGTACCCAAACCAAATTTTTTGCTTCATCAAGGCATTTTGCATTAAAAAGTCTAAACTTTGCTAAAATGTTGTAGAATACAGTTTTGGGCAATGTCAAGCATGGAGTTTTTGTCAATAGTTTGTCAGTCGAAGTCAGTTTTATTGATCAGAACCTGAAGCAGAGACTCAGAATGGAGCTCTTCACGATGGAGGAGCATCTCACGACGGCGTTTCATGTTGCACATGATGATTTTAATGATCGAAACGGAGTTTTAATGGTCAATTTATGAAGATTTCTCAAAGGAAAAATCAGAAAGTGCAAGTATAGCCCAGGGGCGCCCAACTTGTTGAAGGTTAAGATCTTGTTTAAAATGTTCAAGCATCCAGTCAATCTCTTCAGAATTAGTCTGGCTATCCGTTGAGCTATCCAGCAAAGCTTTCCGAGACCCACAGCTCCGGCAAACAACGTTAGAAGTTGAAATCCGTAAAGTTCCAGATGTGAGAATTTTGTCATTTTCAGGCAAAAGCGCGCCTCTAGCCTGAGGGCGCCCATCTTAAAGAGGGGGTAAATCTTGGCATTTTCGATGGGGAATACAGTCAATCCGTTCACAACTAGTCTGCTCATCCAACGAGATATCAAACGTAGTCATCCGACTCTCAGAGTTTCGGCGGCAGTCGTCTGAATATCAGCTTATAATGGAGTTTTCACGTTTCTGAGCTTCTCCGTTGTTTCCCAGTGCAAGCACAGCCCAGGGGCACTGGTTTAAAGGACCCTTCAGATGCCAAAATTTGCAGACGAAGTCTTCCTAACATCAGTAGTATTCTAGCCCAGCTCCGCAATGCATCATCCTGCTTGTCGATCTGATGTTCCAGGTGATCATGGCGGAAGTTCTACCAAGCACGTAATTTCACGGGCGGACCAACAAACAATTTACAGTGTATTTCTACAGTCCAGAGGCGCCTAGCCTTTAGGCTTGTCAGATGAGCCCGTTCGCGTTCGAAGTCTTCACGGCTATTGAGCGTAATCATTTTATCTATCCAACGAGCCTAGCCGTCAGCCTTCGGGATTTGGCAAACGCTCGTACATGCGAGGTCTTTGGTGTAATACTACAAAGTGAAGATATCTAGAAAAT
>VDFB02107018.1:0-27965 GCA_007258455.2 Sequoia sempervirens
TGATTGACCCAAAGGTGTGAATTTTCTACAGTTTGATTGTGTTTGATAAGGTGGAGGTTTGGACGTGGTGTTACTTTGATTATGGTTGTTTTGATTGTTGGGCTAGTTGACATTTTGATTAGTGCCTTGATTGATGTTTTGATCGATCTTGGTTGTGGTTCCCGATAGATTAAAGACCGGTTTTGCATTATGTGTTTCAGCGGCACCATCATTGGCATTTTTGTTCCTTGTCCAAAATTTGGGTTTCTCATTGTTGTGATGGTTGGAAGAGCTAGCATTGTTTGATCCTTCATTGTGAATTTTCAATACCCCTCTTTTGACTAAAGCTTCTTCAATTTTGACACTGTTTTCTACCATCTTCTCAAAGCTAGGGGGACATTGTAATTGTAGCCTATAGCTCGTTTCACTATTAAGGTTATCAATAAAAATCTCCATCTTTTCTTGTTTAGGTATGGGACAAGTGTATCAAGTGAATAACCTTCTCCACCTTTGTAAGAATATGAGAAAATATTCTCCTTGTTTCTGTTTGGTATTACAAATATCCTTCATGGTTATCTCATGTGCAATGTTATATTAATATTGAGTGATAAATTTGTTGACAAGTTCTTCAAAGGATTTTATGCCTGGTTGTAGTTTTGAAAACCATTCCATACAATGGCCTCCCAAGCTACAAGGAAAAATTCTTATCAAGTATGTGTCTTCATGAGCAAACTCAAGACTCATGGTTCGAAATTCTCTCACATGGTCTATGGGGTCATATTTTTCATTGTATTTGTCGTATTTTGGTAGGTCGCAATTTGGGGGAAATGGTATCATGTTTAACTTTCTATCAAAGGGGTGGGGACAAATATCTTGCAACAAGTATCTTTTGGTAGTCCCTCCTTGCATGTCTTGCACTTGTTGTTGAAGGTTCTTCATTTGATGTGTTAGGGCAGCCATTTGATCTATATTTGATGTTTCAATTTTAGTTTTCTTTGGAGTTCCCTTCAATTTATTGACATCAAAATCACTTGGTAATTTGACCCCTTGGTTTGCTAACATTAGAAGGTATTTTTCTCCATCCTTTTCAAAGATTCTTTCTAGGAATTTGTGAAATTTGGGATCTTGGTTTGCTTGTTCTATTTCCTCTTCTGTTATTTCTTCTATTTCATTTTGAGGAATTTTTTGAAAGGGATTTTCTTCTGGTTCACCCATGGTATTTTGAGGTTCAAGTTCCTTATCCTTAAGTTTTTGCTTTTGGGACCTTGTTAAAATGGGCATGCAAGTGATGAAGGTTTTCTAAATTTTGATCATTGTTTAGGAGTGCCAAAGGAATTCCTAGGTCAAAATAGAATAATGAATCCTATTGATGAGACTAAGGTAATAAAATTTGATGTAAAGTGTGTTGTTTCTGGATGAAGGATGATAAATCTTGATGGGGAAACTCAACTTGATGATCAAATTTGGATTTTTGATGATGATTGGGCACTTTTAGATTTTTTATCAAAGTTTAGGTAAAGGATTTCACTTGTTAATGCTATTTTTTCCAAGTTTATAGCAATGTTGGGATGAGGAAAGAAATTTTCTATGGAAAAGATCCCTAAATTTGGTTTCAAAATGTCGGATAGGAGTCAAATTCAACTCTCTGGTTATGAATTTTGGTAGATGCATTGTAACAGTCAGTGTATGAGCTAAAAGGCAGATGCATTATAGTATGGCTTGGATGCGCTAGAGAAAATTTCAAATGCACTGCAGAATTAGGTGTATGCACTAGGGAATAGCTCAAATGTGCCAAAGTTTTAGGGGTATGCGCTATAGAATTTGGTACATGCGCCATAGAATGTAAGGGATGCGCTAGAAAATGTGGGGAATCCGTTATAATAGCAGGTGAATGCACTAGAAAAAGAAGTAAATGTGATGTAATAGAGGGTATATGTGCTAGAAAAAGCAGTAAATGCGTTATAACAGAGGGTATATGCTTTATAAAAAGTAGTAAATGCACCAAAATAAATAGTGGATGCGCTGAACAGGGAAATATAATAGTTTCTTGCCAGTTTACTTGATTTTTTTGGTTTTCAGATAAAGAATGATTTGTTTCAAATGATGTTTTATGAATCATAGTTTTGCACTTCCAGTGTGGAAGGTTTTGTTTGAAGTTTGTTTAAAAACACTTTGGTAAACACATCAAGCATGTACAATCCTAAGGCTTTGTAAGACTATATTTGTTGGATTCCCACTTGGATTTTACTCCAGTTGCGCCTAATTTTAGCAGATGATTAGATGATTGATCCCACTGGCTCCCCTCCACGACACTCACTTCTACGGGGCAGCCAAGCATCAATACCCATGAATCTCCCATGGCATACTTCTCATCTCTACTAAAAGCCACAAAAATGTGGGATGGCTTTAGAACGATTGTTCATGCGCCAACAAATAGATAAGGGATTTTGGCTTTTCTACAACAAGGGTTTTAGTAGGGGCATTTCGTTCACGGGGAATCATCCATGCAACAAGAGACCATTGTTGCCCTTCTTGTCAGAACAATCCTCGTGATACTTTCCTTTCCTCAAGTACCCACACTTATATACCAATTGGAATTCGATCGGGTTCAGCGTGTTACCGGTTGGGTCATTCCCTTGGGTGATTACTTTTTCCCACAAGGCAGGCCATCTATGGATAAACAAAAGCGAGCAAGTACATTCGTAGTTCAATCAATCTTTGTTTCGTGCGAACAAAGAGAGAACACACGTGATATACTCAACTCACACTCACAAATAAATATGAATGGGTCTAGCTTTTTGGTCACCCAGTTAAGGGGAGAGCATATGCCAACCATTTATAAAACACAACAGACATGGTGTTCTTTCCTTCCTAGTTAGTCTAGATTCCTAAATTAAACAAAAGGAAATAAATCAATCCAGCCCCTGCATCAAATTCATCAGTAGTTTGTAATAAATGTTTCAGCTTTAACAGTGTTCAAGAGTTTCAATAGAGTCTTTGACAGTGTTTATGAAGTCTACACAACAAAAAAAATTCATTAGTTTTTAGACTCGGAAGAAATTTGCAAAGAAAATCAAATGAGCCATTACAGTAAGTTGATGCGCTGAAAAGGTAAATGCATTGTAGAAAGAAGTGAATGCGCTACAGAAAATAGTAAATGCGCTATAGAAAATGGTGAATGCGCTATAGAAACCCCCCTGATGTGCCACAGAATGGCGTGGATGTGCCAAAGAAACCCGTTGTTGTGCCGGAACAGTTGATGAATGCACTAGAGAATGTTTCGGGTGCACCGGAAGAATTAATGGTTGCGCCAGAGAAATTCATGTCTGAACTTGTAAAAGCATACTTTCCAAAAAAATATTAAAACAATAGGGGCTAGGCCCCATGGTGGGCACCAATTTATGTGTGATAAAATATGTGAATCAGAATAATCAATAACACACAACATATGCAATGTATTACATTAAGGAAATGTAAATTAACAACATAATTTGATAAAAACAATTCCTTAAAGACATTCCATCTTCCTCTATTCCTAAGGATCCCGTATTAGTGCTCTCAAATCTTAATTATGCACTGAATTACTGTGATGACACTTAAGAAATGAGTAGCCATTAATTCTAGAATGAAGAAACTATGTCTACACCTACATGATTTGATGATTTGGTTGGAGGATGAACTAAATGATATGTTGGATGATAAACTATTGTATACATAATGCTAATGAAATGATGCAATGTTGAAATAAACTAATGGAGATTCTATGAAAATGATTATAAATGATGTAAGTAAACTAAGACACATCTAGCAAACAAGCCATGATTCTAATTTACTTGCGAAACTATTCTAAATGCTAAGCTAGAATGTAAACTAAGCTCTCAAATGCTAAGATGATTTCTGCAGAGTAATTGTATGCAATGCTCTCTTATGCAAAATTTGTAAATGAGCCTCTATTTATAGATTTCACCAAGGCATCAGGTGAGTTGGCAGCAATGGACGATCAAGATTCAATCTAGAGAGATTGACGGTGAGAAACGAGGAGGTTAGAGAGAAATAAGGAAGTTGTCCCCTTTAATAGAACAATCTTGCCAAGTGTAGAAAAGAATAAATGGAAAGGAGAAGACATGTGTCTCTGAGTTTGTTGAGATTGTTGAGGGTAAATACCCATTTTAGAAATTAGGAATAATTATTTTCATGTGACACATGGTGAGATGGAAGATGATGTGGAAGGAGGTTAGAAGAATATGGAGAAATCTAACAAAATTTGAATTAAAAATCCAAATTTAATGAGAGGGAATTAACCACATAAAACAAATTAGTTAAAAAAAATTATTTAATTAAATCATGAAGAAAGTGGTTTAAGTTGGAAGAATTAAGAAATGTGAACTATATAAATAAACTTTGCAATTTATTTATACAATAGAGGAAATAAAGATTTTTTATTAATTAAATAACCAATATTTAATTAATATTCTCCAGACCAATTTTGGATGTATACAGTATATATATGGATATGTATATGTATGTATTTACGCATATGCATATGTATGTATGAATGTATGTAAGGATCCAAACGCAATTTTAATGTTCTTTTGTTCATAATAAAATATGTATATATGTATGTAAGGATTGTATGAATGATGTGAAATGTTGAAGACAATCAAAATATTGTGCAATATGATGCTCCAATCAAAACCCTTGTTGTTGTGCATGCACTATTGTAAGGATGATTTGATGTGGGAATGCTACTACCCCTGTTTATTACAATTTTTTGTACGCACGTGAGAGCATCAAGAGCTAAACCAAGTATGTGGATGATCGACATATCAACGAAACTGTGTTTGTTAACACACTAAACTATATTAAGACATTTTGCTCTAACTGCATTGTGATATTTATAATTTGTGGTATATTATGTTCAAAAACTTTATGTTCTTATGAATGCATATTTTTTTGGATGCTTATATGTATGTACGTTGGACTCGTAATGGCAGGCATGCGAGGACTTCTTGGCATTAAACAAAAGACATCAAGTGTTAACCACTGGTAAAGTCTTTATGACTTTACTTTGGCAATTCAAAATAGGGAAGGGTTTGGCATTGTTTAGGTTGGATCCTTGGATATTGTTTTGTACTTGGCAACTTAGTTGTAGATGTAGTTGTTCTTGCTTGGTAGCTTGGCTTTAGTTGTGATTCTTCTAGTCTCATTTGAAAACTTGTATTGGATTTTAGTTGGTGTAGTAGATTTGTGGTCCCATCAAAACTAACATACTTTAATCAAAACTTTTAAGTAAATTAAAATAACTCATAGTAATAACATAAGTAAAATAAAATGATTCTTAAATAGTTCTAAAGTGATAAATTAATTGTTAAGTAAATAAAATAACTCTTGATTATAAAATAACTGTAAATAAAAAAATTGTTAAATAAATAAAATAACTCTAAAATAAAGAAAGATGTATTAAAAATACTTATAATAACTTATTATTTATGATTATTTTTTATTTTTTATTTTATCAAATAATTTTTTTTGTTAAATTATAAAGTAATAATATAAATTGTACATATGATTTACACTATTTTTAATTATTCTTATCATTTAATTGTTTGATAAACTAATCAAATGAGAACCTTAATTTTTCATTATTTAATATTTGTTTAAATATTTTTTTATTTATTCAAGGGGCAAACGCTTTTGACCGGAGCTATGAACCGGAATACAACCATTCAACAATATAACCCCAATGGGATTTGAACCTTGGTGGCAAGAACAACATTGTCACCTATAAACCATCACACCATGCCAATATTGTCATGTGTTTAAATTTATTTTTTTTAAATTAAGATAATATTTTTTTGTTAAGAACAATTATTACCTTTATTTATTTAATTAATTAAAAATCAACAACTTTCGACATCTTGTATATTTTCATTTTATAATATATTTCTTAATTATTAAATATTATTTTATATTAAAATGATTTTATAAGCCTTTTGTCAATAATTATCTTAATATCAAGTAATAATTAATTTTTTTCAAAAACTAAATTACTAGTTATTATGGTATTTATTGGTCATAGACTACACTTACAAAAATAGAATTAACTCTTGTTATTTCGAAGATTTTCTTTGTTCCCATTTTGCTTGAATATAGTTTAGAAGTAATTAAAAGAGGAGCTAATTTTGACATCAAAGGTGCTGTGGTGTAGTCGGTTATCACGTCAGTCTTACACACTGAAGGTCCCCAGTTCGAGCCTGGGCAGCACCAACTTAGTTTAAATTTTTTTCATTTTCTGTTTAAAGGAAATTGCCTCACTTTTACTTGACGAAATTGGTCGCTACATTATCAAAGTGTGTTTGCTTGATTCCAATCTGGTGTATGGACGTGTTCAGATTATCAGTGTTTTTACTTGTTTCGAAATCTTTTGCCTGAAGTAACACTGACAATAATTCCTCAGGCTTTAATTTGGTGCATTTTCTTATGGTTCACTATTGTGTATGGTTAGGGTTTTGTTGCAGTCTCAGTCATGTCAAATTGTTAAGTTTACAGTACTTTCTAGAGTGATTGTGTTTTCAATCGACCCTTAGTTTTGCCATCTGGGTAGCTTAGGGCTTTTATAATGATCTAAGTTAGATCTTATGTAGTTAATGTTGCATTAGTTGACAAAGATGAATCTAAAGCATGTTTGAAATTTGTCCCAAAATCTATGACAAGGTTTGTCTTGGTTCTTTGAGTTTGATATTGTTTTACCAAAGATCTATTTAATATTGTGATGAATCTTAAGCATGTTTGAAATTTGTTTCAAAATCTATGAGAAGATTTGTCTGGTTCTTTGAGTTTGATATTGTTTTACCAAGTAATGATGTTGAATCTCTTTGTAATTGCTATAAGAATTATAGTATTATTGTATATTGTGTGGGTGATCTCTTTTTGAATAGTACTTCTTCTTTTGGGTTAAAAATCTTGAAAAACAACATGGCATTGAGTTGTCTAGGGTTGAGAATTTATCCAAAGGCTCTTTCATGTTTGCTTTGCGTAGCCCTCAAAAAAGTAATGTGTTGCTTATCTAATTTAGTTGGTGCTTCGTATGAAACGCCTTTCTAGTGATTTGCTACTTGACCAAAGATTTTAAAGTCTATTAGCAAGCATCTCTCAAGTCTCTATGTTGGTTGAGTTTCCTAGGCTTCATATCCCCCATGTGAGCATCCTTAGAATAGATTATTTAATAATTAGACCATTTTATCTACCATGAACCAAATAAATTTTTAGTCCCTAATCTCAAAGAAGGGCTTGTGATGTCGACCTCAACTTTGACCTCGAAGAATCCATAGTGATTTAGGTTAATGGTTGTGATTTTGGTAGGTCACTTTTGTTAATTTTCCCAATACTTGTTTATATGGACAAGCTTCATAACACAAAATTAAGGATTGTTCACACACCTAAACTAGCTCCTAAGTCAATCATACAATCTTTGGCTCCCCCAATACAAGATGCTAACTAGTTGATTGTTACTAGATAAAAAACCTAAGGTTACCAAACAACCTAAGGTCAATGATCCTTTGTCAATACCTCAATATGTGTGTAAGAATGAGGTCACCCTAATGGCTCAAAATAAAATATTGGTTCCTTTCACTAGACCCCTTCCTATTTCATCTTATCAACTAGTGGTTAAGAGTGTAGGATACAAACATCTCATTAAGGACCTTGGGACACCTCTTATAAATATTCAACTCTCTAAATGATTCTATATTATTTGTAGTGAGAATCAATTGCCAAGGGAGAATTTAGCAGCAAATGCTACTATATTCCACTAAGAGATTTTATTATGTCAAATCAACACCCTCTAATAGGAAACCAATTTGAAACTTTAATAGACAATAATAACAGTCAATCAAAGCACTCTATAGCGGAACCCTCCACTTGAATTTCATCTCTTGGAATGCTAGAGGTCTTATAGAAGCTTCTCATTAGTTCTATTTATCAGTTGAAGTTTAATAGTTTGATCCATTTAATATTGTGTCTACAAGAAATCAAATTTATAATATTTTTATTCAAGCCACCTTGGAGTTAGTTTGGCGTCAAGTACATTCTATCTCATCACATCACGAGGTGGGACAAAGTGAAACACACATGTTACTTTCTCCCAATTTACACTCAATTATTATTGCCTCTGGGGAGGAGCCCAACCACCATGCTATGTGGGAAATCTTTGACTTAAATGGGGGAATGATGAGGATTGCCAACACTTGTGCCATTTATGATGATCTTGAAAGAATGGCATTATGGCATTGGCCTGCTAACAACTTGTCACTTACCAACTAGATCATTTGTACTAATTTAATATGGTGGAGTTACTCAAGGATAAAGTTGGCATGTTGTTAATGTGTTGGTGTGTTGGAGAGCAGCAAGCATGGTTTTATTTAAAAAATTATATGCATGCATTTGTTTATGAATATGTTGCATCTAAATCATCAGGGTACCATCCACTCATTGCCACTAATGGAATTCTATGATTGATCCCTTTGCTACCTTCTTATGTAAGTTTGGAAGCAAGTTATTTATGTCTGCAAGCATGTTGAATTTGTTGTTTCCAATGGTTTTACCAAGGTCCCTTGCAAGCTTGAAAACAATCCTTTCAACTTGCATATATATAGACTTACAATGCCAAGCTTTGACACTACTTCAATATTGTTGAAGCTCATCGAGGCAAGGGTGATTAGGTTCAATCTCAATTGTATTGGCTCAAGGTGGGAAACAAAGCCTCAAAAGACTTATTCAAATCCTTTTGTATCAAGCAAGATCACTTATAAATTAAATCTATAATGATGGAAATTGGGAGGCTTTCCTCTCTTCTCAATATTTCCATGCCTTTTTGGACCATTATAAGCTAGCATTTGAAGCTCAATCTGATTTGTAGAGGCGTAGTGCACTTCAACAATTCTTGGATGTAGTTCCCACCTAGCTTAGCCAATCAGCCAACATAGCTTGCAATACTCAACTCAATTTGGATCAGCTACATGATGTTCTTATGAGCATTGCTAATGAAAAAATATTGAGCTTAGATCATTTTCCTTACGTTTTTTAAAGCTGCCTAGTAATTTATGGGATCGAACTTTCTCCAAGCTTACAAAAAAGCTACCCTCAAGGGTTCCTTGAGGTCCTTGATCAACTATGGTATTATTAAATTCATTCCTAAAGTTGGGGATCCATAGCTCATCTCCAATTGGTGACTTATAGCATTACTTAGTGTATCTTACAAGAATTTTGCCAAAGCTCTTGCTCAACGCATTCACCATTTATTACCTTGCATTATTTGACCAAAGCAAACCAACTTAATTCAAAGTCATTACAACTTTGATAATATCATCGATGTGTGGGAAGGGATGAAGTGGGTTAAGGCCTCTAGACAATTATTACTTTTTTTAATCTAGACTTTGAAAAGTCCTATGACTATATTGAGTGGTTTGTCATTCTAGTGATACTCAAAGGTCTTGGCTTCAACATTTTTTTCTCTACGTCATTCAAACCTTATTCACTAATGCTATTTTTTCTTTTTGTTAATGGAAGAGTTGTTGAGAGCTTCAACCTTTTTCACTCTATCAAGCAAGGATGTTTGTTGGCTCCTTTGTATGTTTTGGAAGTTGAAGCTTTTGGCTACCTACTTGTACACAAACCTTTGCTTGGTCTGGTAAAGGCAATCTCCCTCCCTTCCTCCGCCCAATATCTTATCAATGGGTACTTCACTAATGACTCCTTTCTCATGTTATCAAAGCAATAAGAATCTTTTCATGAAGACATGGCTTGCCTTAATATTTTTATTTGGTTTCCTATTCAAACTTGCAATTACACTAAACAATATTATAGGAAAAGTAATTCTCATTGTCACCCTAGTTGAAATTTTTTTGGATCAAAACACTGGATATGGTTGAATTTTTGGGCATTCCCTTTGTGTTTGAAAGCTCTCTTTCATGTTGTGTAAGTACGTTATTCAAAGGATGGAGAAAAAGATCTTTTGGATCTTGATGTCTTTCTCTCTAATAGGGAAATTTTAGATCTACACTAAGGTGTTGGGTACTACTTATGTCTATTGTCCTCACTAGGCATCGTCTAAAGTTGCTTATTATTAACTAAACAAAACTCCTTAGGGATTCCTTATGGGCAAATGGGTAACAATCTTATCTTTTTGGCTAAGATATATGTTGTCTATCCCAAGTCAAAGGTGGTATGGGCATGATTTACATTTACAAATAGAGTGAAGCTCTTTTCTCTAAGCGAGTTATCAAATTTATTGAAGGTGTTAAAGCATAGAAGATTATTCTCAAGTATTGTATTGAGGAAGATTCCCCTTATCACAAGAAGTGTTGGAAAGGTATTGATTCCCATTCTCTTCTCATCACGTTGGCTCCATTCAAGATCAAGGATTTTTTTGTTGTTCAAAGCATTTGGAAATCGTTTTGTATGTGAAACCCTTCCTTAGGTAGGTTGGTGATGGTTTCAAGACTACTTATCCTTTAGTGTAGTCTTTGGTGGGCTTCCATCATTAATTCTTCCAATTTGCCTTTGGTTGAGACTCTACAAACCAAAGCATTAAGGATTTTTGGCAAAGGAATTCACACCATAAGGGATCTTGTCTCTTCTAAGTATTGGACTCATTGGAAAACCTTGCAAAAAAGACTTAAGCCATCCATTTCAGATTTACCATCTATTCAAAGAATTTGAGATCTTTCCCATTATATCATGTTGCACAATGTGAGACTTCAATCCCCACATGCTTGGTAGAAAGACTAGCATTAGAATCATGATACAACATTTAGGAATTATACTCTTAGGTTGCTCTACAAAGTGCTCAGTCCTTTTCTCTTTGTATCTCACTAAGCCGAACTTGTATTGGGGTCTTCACTCTTCCCCTTACACATGGACTTTCTACCTTTACAAAATTTGGGTGGGTAGACTTGAACTTAAGATTTCCTTCTTGTGGTAGGCTTCTTGACCAAAAATGGTTCATCCAAGGAGCTCTTATCCCAAATGTATTGTCTATCACAAAATTAATACTTTTAAGCATTTTTTTAGACTTGTCCTTGGGCCTAGACCACTTGGCAATGGTTTCATCGTCTTTTTACTCTTATCATCCTAAATTCTTCTCATGGAAATTTGTTATTTTTGGGGATTCAGACCCTTAGCTAGCTTGCATTGCTAGACTATGGAATTTCTTCATATCTACTATTTGTTTCCAAATCTAGATGCCTAAAAACAAAGCTATTATTTGTAATGAAGATGTTAGTTACATTTTCTCACTAACTAAGTTCCTACTAATAGTATTGGTTACACCATACCCCCTTTTGTTACTTACATTTGTAGCCACAACTACTCATATAACCATGGTCATTTATCATCATCGTCTATGTAGTGAGTATGGTCTACTTCCCCTCATGGGAAAGCATCCAACTCTAGGCAAGTCATGGTGATGTACTCACCTCCTACCATGAATTTGTAAATTATGAATCTACCACCAACAATGAATCCTCTACCTAGGTAGGTTTTCTTAGTCCCCCTGGCAATGAAAGATCCTTTAAACCAAGATTGTCAATGCTCCAAATTTACCACATGAGCATTCTTAGTGGGTTGTGCTAAATAGTTATAATCCTCCTCCACTTCCCCCCAATGCAATTGCATTTTCTCAATCAAGAATTTGGTTTTATATACTTCGTTGATCATGTTTTTTTAGTAGTGCACACTAGTCAACCACCTTTTTATGTAAGCCTTCCATGTATTCTATAGATTTTAATATGCTTAATATGAATTAGTAGAAACAATTCCAATAAAGTCATATAGAGAAATATAGCTCAAATTTATAAGTATATTCACTAATCCTACTGCAACTATAGCTACAACGGTGAGTTGAAATCCATAGTCTGGCTCGTTTAAAGAGAAGCAACTTTGTTAATCATTGTTACATGTCAGATGTGTGTTGTATACTTTCAAAGTTTTATAGTCAACTAGGAGTAATCACTAAATGGTCGAAAATTTGCTTTTTCAAAAAAAAAACTAGGTGCTTTATTGGGTTTTCTATTTTGCCTATGTTTTTAAAGTAGTTTTAAACCATTCATGTGCCTATTAATATCTACACATGCTTAAAGGTTAATGGTTTTGTTATTGTATTGTGAATCCCTGATTTTTACACAATAGTGAAGAAGGTTATTATGTTGGGTTTTTTACTTGAGAGCATTTTCCTTGGTGAAAATTGTCTGTGTTTTGTTTTTATTTTCTAGATTTTTTCCCTTCATTATAGAGAGCTCATTTAGAAATCCTTTGGTTTAGAAAATTTCTTATCACATAGTGAATTGTTAGCTTGTCTTAATCTCTTACAATGAAGATTTTTAATATTATATTTCATTAGGAGTGTCCTTCTGAAATGGAAAATGCTTAACCCAAACCAATTATATATTTTAAGGCCTTTCTCTTTAAGGAGAATAACCTCTAGCAATCCATGAAGTAACTGTGCGTAGTCCATGGAGGCTTGAAATGTTCAACAATCATACTTGTGGTATAATGTTAATCAGTCATCATTCCTAGTTTTCATTTTTAAAGGCATACAATAGTCTAACCCTTCTTCCTTTTGAGATATTGGTGAGAAAACATTGTGTTTTCATCTATGCATAATATTTCCACATCAAAATTGAAAGGAATTCATGTACATGAAAGCAACTTCCTACACCAATCTAAATGGGAGAGATAGTGGGAAATTTCTTTTTAAACCCTTAACAATTAGATTTTAAAACCTTTAACAATTAAAGTTTAAGATAAACATTCAAAATAATAGCACCATAACAATGTTTACATGGGGAAAACCCTTTTAGGAAAAAAAACCCCGCTCTAAAAGCACAACTCAATTGTATTATCATTAAATGTTGTTTACAATATAGTCACAGAGCCAATCTCATTAACAAGAGTCTTCAACAACGACAAGATTTCTAGAGTGATTTAGACAACATAACGATACCCATAAAATCTTCAAACTTGTACTATGTAAAATGAAAAAGTACTTATTTCCACCAAGTTTCCGATACGGGGGGGCGGCAGGACAGTGGAACACGTTTCAAGCACGATATTTTTTTAGGGGATTTTTGGGGACGACAAGGGATGGCAAAGGGGACGGCTATATATATATATAAGGAAATTTCAAATTCCAAATGTTCATATGAGTAATGATAATCATAACAATGAACATTGATAAAGTTGCAAATGAAATCACTAATCATATTGACTTAAACATTATAGAGTCAAACAGTCAATCATTTGAAGCCCTGTACCAGCCAGCTACCTTGTCATACTAGGTGATCTACATGGTGGAAGGATTATTGTTGTTGTTATAACTTTGTTTCAATCATATCCAACAACCATTCTTGCTATTCACAAGGTTTCTTGGGTGTGTGATAGCTATACCATCAACCTTTTTAGTCATTGATCTACTATGAGTGAAAATTTCTAATTGTTCTAAGTTTGAAATTGTGTTTCCAACTTGTATATCAGTCAATGTAATTGTTCTAGTTATTGCAAAATCAAATAAATCAGCCTTTACAAAGTTACAAGTTGAAATTTTAGTGTATTTGACACCTTAGGATTTCATAATTGTTGATTACTTACATATGAAAGTCCAATATATTCATTTCCAGCCATATCAATATTTATACTTGATGTATGTGAGCATAAACTATTCGAATCTGAATGCAATCACTGACATAGGGTTTCACTTTGGTTGTTCATTGCATATCAATTATAATCAGCAAGTATATTTGTAGTAATTTGAAATCTATAAGTGAGACCAGTTGTGTTTGATACATTTGAAGTTTCATAATAGACCTACAAATGAATTAAATACAACTTCCAAACTGATGTATACTCCTTCAAGGGTGTTTGGGTGAAGTTTGAATGTACTTGGAATTGATATTCACAACCTATGTTCAGTATTGGCAAGCTAGGAGTGAGTTGGTTGTGATTTCTTAGTGATTATCTTGCTTTTTAGACCTGTACAATGCATTTTCAAAGCTTTATTAGACCTATACCAGCTTACTATTCATCAATTTAATTTTAGAGCTTTTTTTAAATGCAAAAAGTGGCTGGAAAAAAGGGGACGGCTAGCTGTCCCTGGGACGGTTGAGGGATAACTGGGCGTCCCTTGACCATCTGGGGGACAGTCGGCCGCCCCATTTCCGTCCCTAAGACGTCCCCTACAATCTGAAATGTCCTTGAAAAAAAAACTTTTTGGGGACGCTTGGGAAATGTCGCCAAGGCGTTCCCTGTCCCCGAAAGTCTCCGGTATGGGTACGGGGGCCTAAACTCTAGGGGACGCGTCCCCGTGTACCACTAAAAAGTACCAAATAAATAATACAACACAAGAGAAGATGGATGTTGATTCTTGTGTGTCTTTAATCTCTTTGGCATGCAACACACTTGCATGAATGCAACAACCTTGCATAAAGTCCATCGTCATAACAGATACCCACTTGCTTTGCCTTTTCCATTTCTAGCACCTTTCTCCTCATGCACAAGACCCCCTCAACATGCAATGCACCTGCATGCATGCATGCAAAGGCACCTTCATCACATGGGGCCCAGTTGACTTTGCCATAGTCATAATCAATCATAAATCAATCCTATCATAGGATCCTGTAATATTTTGTCATATGACTCACACAATATGACAAACTACCACCAATTTAGCCTCCAGTAAGGTCCACCAAGTGGGACACATACTTCCACAATTATAGCTTACATGTCATACAATCACCTCCATGTAAGATGGCACCTCAATCAGTAGGTCCCACAACATGACTTGACATTAGTAAGCATAAAACATTAGTATAAAATGAACAATTAAACAAATAATTGCTAGGACTTGCAAAGGTTGAGACACCTTAATTCCAACAAAAATCATCCAAGTTTTATTCTTTCAAGCTTTGCCACATTCATCTCCTAAAATTCAATTTTTAATTTTTTGTACAATCCATTGCCTCATTACTGGTTCTTTTGTGGGATTTCCTACATCAAACAACCATATGAACCAATTTTATAGGAAACTATGTTTAACTCAGAAATTCTTTATAATAACACAGCAATTTCTTTGAGGGGAATACATGCTAATAACCTGCATAGTCGCATCATCCTACATCTTTGAACAGAAGCTATGTAAGTTCCATGCTGAAATCAGGGGAATTGTTAGCCTTCGATCATCAAAAACCTAACTTTCCATAAGGAAAAGCATCCGAGTAATCAGATATATTAACTACTGGAACAGTATAATATGATCTAATCTTGAAAGCATATATCGCCCTATACAATCTTGAACCCTAGATGAGTGTATTGTCTTCTATTTGCCCACACATAGGAGTGAGGGATCATCTACTAGCCTACTCTCTGCATGCCAAATACTTCTTTAAATTCTATCAGATCTCCAGATGAGCATGATTTTTGAAATTAAAATCCCATGAATTTAGTATCAAAAGGAAAGCCTTATGATTATACTGTCCAAAAAAGACAATATCAATTAGAAATGCCTTCTAGTCATTCTGTCCAGAAAGGACCTATCATTAGGTAGAAGGTAAACAGATCCCATGCATTAGTTGTCCTGTTCCAAAATCAAAAGTAGAGCAAGAGCACAATAACCATTCTAATTACAAATCATTTTATCATATTCCACACTCGTGCAAGGTGGTGAAAGAAAAAAAAAACTCCACTGAATTTTATAGCCATGCTTTTCAATTTGTTATCTTCCATGATAATATGAAGTCCTCCATTACAAAATCTATTATTTCCTTTTAATCATGCCTACCGGTAAGAGAATCATGAAGTAATGGTAAAACCGGTTCATGTTTGTCTCTATTATCATGGTTCTGCTATGGTAAAATTAAACATATATCATTTGGACAAGTATTGCAAATAGAAACAACAATTGATGTAGCCAGCCATAACGTACGGTAGTCGGTAGCCAAAAAGTGGCTGCTATAACTTTCCACTTCCAAATCCCTCCACCTTTAGAGGGATTTTATTCACTTTCACATCATTTGGTTGTGTTGTTGAAGTCACTTGAATTGTCAGCATCATTCAATCAGCAATACTAATTGTTGGGCAACAATGTAAGACATTGATGAAAGGATAATATACAATTTTTTCTTTCACTCTATTTTCCTTTTGGTTGCATTTTATAATTTTCCACTTGTAGAAACTAGGTAGTATATAAATAATGATACAGATACACAATTATGACATTTTGATGAAGAAAATGATGATAATTATTTATGTTCCATATCAAATATATTTAGTGAACATATTGGTCTGGTTTCATTGGAAGTGGTGCACAAAGTACCCTCAAATGTTATTTACAGTTTTTGCTTATAGATTAACACCTATGATGGTATTGTGACGCTTGTTATATCCACAGATTTTAACAGTTATGAAAACGATCAAATGATTTTCATCCTTTGAAATATCAGAGGAAACTCCTGGGTTAAATAGCAGATTTGGCATCGTTAAGTTGCATTATGTGCATGTACAAAATAAATCATAGAAAAAATTGGAATTTACATAATATACAATAAAGAAGCAATTCCAGACACATCCAAATTTCTAACTATCGGTGTAGTTAGTGGCTTCAAAATTCAAGACTAGAATGTTTTCAGTGTCAATGAAAATTTGTAAATGTTCTCACATGCAACATCACTTATGTGGATTCCTTTATTATGAAGGGTCATGCAATATTGTGATGCATACCTGCCTTTAAAATATGAGTGTAACATATAAAGAGGATATCTTGTAAACTAGAATTTGAATGCAAATTTTTTAGTAGCTCTCTTTTAATAGATACAATACAAACTAGTTAAAAAATAAGTATCCCTACAAAGTAAAGATGTCTTAAAAGATAGCAATGTGGCCACTTGTGATATTGATATTCTCTATTATTACATAGTTATATTTCACTGTACATGTTGCCTATAAACAGTGTTGGCACTTCAAATGGCATAGCCTATTCAGTGTCCCACCCCTTACAAACAAGCCTAAAAATGAAAAATGTGTGTTACAGATATAGCATTTTTTTTCTGTACTCTAAATTTAAAAGGGTGAAACAAACAGATTTCAGAATGGCTATAATAGTGAACAAAATAATTAGGAATGTTTAAACAATTACAAAATCGCAGACCCTTTCATCAAATTCCTATGGCATCTAGAAGCCTCGTGTGCTCTCCAACAGAAACCAAAGAATTAGCAACAATTGTACCACTTGCTGCTACTGCAGGAACCCCAATGCCTGGAAATGTTGAATCACCACAACAATAAAGCTGTGGAATAGGTGTCCCTTGCCCAGGGAATGATTCTTGACCTGCACGAATTGCAGGCCCATAAGTACCCCTATTCCTACGAAGAAAACGCTTGTGTGTCAATGGTGTGCCAACCAACTTGACCTCGCATTTATCTCGAGAAAACCCTGGTCCTAATGCACGTTCAACAGCTTTCCACATTACCTGCATTGCATTTTACAAGAAATTCACATAAAAGTATACAAACACCTTGAACTTCTCATTGCACTTAGCATAGTTTGTAATTTGCAACAACATTTGACTCCGAATATTTCAGGATACAAGTCTTAAAGACAAAAAAATCACCTGAAACTCCAAGACAGTGTTTAACTGCAAGGAAACCATACAAAGATTTGAACATTTACAACTTTATTAATTGGCACTTGTAATATGCAAAAAATATTAAGCTAGACCTCCATCTCAATCAAGATGTTAGCTGACATGTTCCGCCAAAGACACTTAGTTGCTAGCCTTCTGCATGAAAATTTTTTAGGACTTAGAAACTGTGACTTCTGCTAATTTGTCAGGCAATACCTATATTCTGGAAAACACACTCATGCAGATTCTGATCAATCAACACATGTGGTCTCCAATGACATCTAAATGGCCACTCATGCAGATTCTGATCTCAATCAACAAGATAAGCCCAAATTGGCTATTGTTATTTCCTAAGTATTCAGTCAAGAGACTCAAGACTATCGAATATTAAAGAAGCTACTTAAAATGATTAATAGATCAAGTTATTACTCATTCTTCTTTGTGTGCAATCATTATATAATTTGATTTTTGACCAAAGGGGTTGTTAAGATAAAATTTGGGTTAAGTGAAAAATGAAAGAAAAAATTTGTGAATCTTTCAAGGTACAACTTGATGGCTGTTACATTTCAGTCTTAGCACCAGCCATACAGCAGTTATTTGCTTAGACCTGCATTCATTACAGTTTGATTTCACATTATTAAGGCTGCCGTACACAACACCCTTGCTGAAATTCATTGATTGGGTTACCATACAGCCACATGGAGTTGGATCTCCTCATTTATAAGTGGAATTATATCATTTTGTGTTGATACTTCAGCTGATCATAAATTGTTTCAGTACCTAGGCATTGTTGTTGTTTGTAAACAGCCCTTGCTGCTTACCCCTTTTATTTCTGTTGTACCTTGTCAATCATCGAAGGTTTCTGTTATTGCAATATCATTTATAATTAATTGTGAGGTTGCATCAAGGTTTACATATTTGTATCAACTAATAATAGTTTAGATCTGCTGTGTACTTGTTTAATTTGTAATTGCACAATTGGTTGACAAGGGTTTGCAATGTATCATATTTTGCTAATCATCATTAATTTCAGTCACATTTTGCCATCTACAATTGGACATTGGTATTTGTTTATCAATTCAACTTGCACAATGTTTGTGATTTTATTTATTTCCTAAGGTTGTCTGATTGAGGACATTACATTGCATGAGGTGGAACAAAAAAAGCAAATCATAGTATGATTCAGTGTTTCCATCAAAAGAGACATCCTATGCTTGATAGGCATTTGGTGAATTTGAGGCAAATTTGTTTTAGATTCCAAGACAAATTACTAGTCATGTTTCTAGTACATAAGGAACTCGTAAAATGCTGTTAGAATGGCTGATAGATATAATTCGTTTTGCCAATCCCCGTGAACTATAATTGGACAGTAATGATACCTAAAACTAGAGTGGTAGCCACCTAACCTAGCATTAACCAGAGAACCTATAACTAAAGGGTGACACTTTAGTGACCAATATGAATATGACTAAATAGGATTAGGTTATTGAGGAGAAACAAACATCTATTTTGCACATTGTGCAAATGATCACATTTGTGTAGCTGATTCAGAGCTGTGTTGGATATAAGAACTCCATGTTTTACTTCTACACCCCTTTCTTCAGGTCAAGAACCCACAAATGGTTTGTGCACCACATTTTAACTTTGAACAGCAATTTATGTAAGTGGAAACAAGGGAACTTGTAAGTGCTCAAAAAGCTTCATGTTTGTTAATTTTGAGATCACTTTCAAAATTTTATAATAATAGCTAAACTTTTCCATGTTTGCATCCATTATTGCTGAATATTTGAATGTATGTGTGTGTACCAATCTACTTGTTCAAAGATAAATCCTAGGTGATCAAAATGTTGCATAAGATCAATTGACTTTATTATGAAACCAATATGCTCTAATGTCTAAGATGATGAGGGAACATTTCAATGTTGATATCCTTAATAACTATCAAATGATATAAAAAGGCTAAGGAAATAAAATAGAAGATACTAAAGCCAGGATAAAGGCCTATGGAAAATATGTTGATTCAAGCATAGTCATGTTCCTTAAAAGCTTTCTATTTTTTAAAAACCTATGATAACAAATCCCTAAATCCTGGATAACAAATATTTCGGCTGAAATAGGACATGTGAATTGTGTTATCAGTAAACACGCTGCCAGTTCCTGACTTGAAATTAGACTTATCAGTAGTTCACCCAATTTACATGTGGAAAGGTGCACGCATTAGGAGATAAGTTCACCCATTAACATGTGGAAGGGTGCACTGTATTAGATTTGGAGCATGCAAGAATTTTAACAGAAGCTTGAGAACTTTCAACATGAGTTGACCCCTGGTGATGGCCATGGTTGACTTTTTGTCAAATTTCCTTTCCCTTAAAGAGTCAAATATTTATATAATTATATGCAATATATAACTTTGTTAGTCTCATGAACTTCCAGGTATTTTTCAATATGTCCACAAGAAAAACATACTTTGTAATCTCTAAACTCTAAAGTGAACCTACATCACCAATATGAATAAATGGATTTATACATGCATTCAAGATTTTATATTGATATCTTGTAGACAAGATAAAAGTTATCTCCAGTAATAAAAAATAGAGCCGTAGCATTCCTAAAAATGTTAGAAAGTAATCCATTTACCTCAGAACGCTGAGCCTTGAGCTGCTTGTATTCAGCACTCCTACGATCCAGTCCTGCCCAGAGATCATATGGTTCTGTTCCAGGGGTGTATGCATGTAATACATGCTTCCCTTTAGGTGCCAAGTTTGGACTTACTGCACTTGGTATAGAAATTAGAACAACATTTTGCTCTGCATCCACACCTGCCTTCCAATCATTTACAACAATATGATGTAGGTCTAGATCCTCTGGAACGTCCTGTAACAAAATAGCATGGAAAATTATTAATTATAATGCCGGCGAATAATTCCTTACCACCGCTTTCATGTACATATTGTACAAGACTACAAATTACAAAGATTGATATTAGAATAAACTTACTAGACATCTAAATGATCGTTAAGTTTTGATTTTTTTTAAGTAAAAAGAGATTCCATAAGAGGAACGAAAGCTTGAAAGTGGGATAAACTAGGCTTGGACTTTACAGCAATATCTTTACGCACTAAGCCACATGCCCTGGCTAATTCCTACAATGTTATATAGAGATTAAAGATAAACTAATGATTAAGCATGCTCTTCTTTGCAATGTTCTCAGAGCCTATGGATAAATATAAATTATTGTCAAGCTTGTTGTAAGTGGAATACCTGTATTAAAACCTTGAACCTGATATATCATATAAGTAAAGACTATCTGTGTTATGCTGATTATGGATTGTGAAGTCATCTAATAGTGTCTTAAATGGTTTTCCATGGACACTTAAAGGACACCTAGTGTCACAAAAGCATCCCTTCGATGACCCTTAGACATGGGCCTGTGGAGCCAGACAGACTGGTTAAAACATAATTTCATCTGTTAAAACTTCAAGCCATTGTTGTTCATGGATGCTGACCTAATCTCTGAACCCATTTCCAAAACATTCCAATGAATAGAGTACTAGAAAACTTTCTCAGGAACTCATAACTTTACCTTCGATTTAAATGACCTTAGATGCCATTTATGTTTACAGTTTTATAAATCAGTTTGTCGATTGTCTGTCAAGACTCTATATACATCCCCTTCTCAAGTTCTTGTGATGAACTCATAGTGTTATAAATTTATGGAATTTCACAAATATGTACAATATTTAGGTCAATATAGAACCCATCATATTCTTTGCACTTTAGTATTGAAGATATTCCTCAATGTTCCCAACAGGGGATGTTCGAAAAAAAATGCATGTTCACAATGTTGGGTCACAGGAAATGGGAAAGGAATAAAAACACTACTAAGAAAACTTTTCTAGCCCTGGAATTAAAAATGAATGTATAAAAGCCAGGTGAAATCATAGTTGTGCGAGATGAGCAATGTTACTGACCACTATTACACGCATTAGTCTCTCAGTCTGATTCCTTTTCAAAGAATTCAAAAAGATTATATTCAGATAAATGTATAATACGAAATTTAGTGAGTATTGAAATATGTAGGAAGTGAAAAGTAGTGGATTACTTTGGCCTGTCTTTCCAATCAAATTGACCTTTTTGGGCTTTGTGAAGGGGCTAATGCATGCCGTATATAATCTGGACGGAACAAATGCTCAATAAATTTCACCAAATCAGGATAAACTGTTCATAACTTCATACCTTTGCATCAAAACCAAGGTGGAGATGCATAAATGATTCACATTGAGATGTTTTCTGTACTTTTTCCTGATATGATTTTGGAACTTCTGCTGTGGGTAGCAACTTCAAAGTGTCCCACATTGATGCATTGCTGACTACAGCCTTCTTTGCACGTATAAACTGCAAGATAAGCATACACCAAATATTTAAATATGGTTGGCACATTGTTTGCAGACCTTCAGAAAGAACAGAAATCCCTTTTCAACAATTTCAGCAGCTTACAAGTCCACTTGTCAGCTTCACACCAACTGCCTGACCACCTTCAACAACTATTTCTTCAACATGAGACCCCAGGGAAAGCCTTCCTCCAAATTTTTCCATTCCTCGAACAAGAGCATCAACTATTGCTCCAGAACCATGAAGAGGATATTCAAGAACACATCCTGGTTTATACCATTCTGCAAACATATACACCTGGAAAAGAGAACTTCAGCTTACCGCATTAGAAGAAATAAATAGAGTAACTGCAATGGAAAATATAAGTATCTAGAAAGTTTTTGAAAGAAATGAATGTTTGATGAGTTACATGAAAATGAAAACAAATATATGACAAAAGGATAAGGATAATAAACTAATTTTTTAGATGCTTTTTTTTAACAATTGAAAAGTTAAAACACATAGGACAGGAAATAGAAGAGGCAAGAGGAGTTGAAGGAGAACAAATGATATTGTAGAGAAGTAAAGAGAAACAGCTTAGGGACTTACAATTTCTGCAGCTAGTGTGCCGTCAGCTTTCAAACCTGAAAGCAAAAAACAAAGGAGATCGAGCCAGTTACGTATAAATGGATCCTTCAAGTTCAATGAGTCAATAATCTCTGAGAAAGGGCGAAGCAGTTTGGTAGCCCCAAGTGCTCCTTGAGGTCCCATCTTTATAAAAGAATCAATGAGGGAAGGTGCATATCGTGCCACTGCAGTCAAGAGAATACCCAAATCTCCTCGGATAGCTGCAGGTGGAAGGGCCATTGCTGCAGTAGAGAGGGGAAGCACTGCATCCTGCAGAATAATTTTACCTCCCTTAATCTAAGACTAAATATAAGACATAAACCTTACATAAGTTTCAAGTTAAGATTAAAACAATCATAACATTCATAGTGAAAGTTAAAAGGGTAAACGAAGAGATTACATTGCAAGTTTAAAATCAGAATATTAAACATTATCGCACTGTAGGAGAAAATGGTAGCACATCACTAATAAAAGCATTTTACTACCAAAACATGATCTAGAGTAAACCAGAGACCTTTCAAAACAATGTGCAAGTATTCACAAGCATCTAACATTTAAAAGGGAAATCAGTATAGATTTCACTAGATATCTATGTATCATCAATATTATAAGAGTGGACTGGATATCATGTCCACCAGAATTTATAAATGTCTCATATGAGGTATAAAGAGTGCAATGTTAAATTCTACCAAATTTTAGGATATTCCAACCAGCCCTTACACATTGACTACGTGAATGTATAGTGTGAATGGTAATTGCTACAATTCTAGTTGATTTGTCTTCTCTTATTGGATTCTTACTTGTGTCCCTTTTCTTGGCACATAATGGGGAACGGGTATTGTGGCAGTTTGTTGTTGGCCTGTGGGCCCAATAAACCTTGCTCTGCTCTCCTTTATCAGATTCAGATCTGCTTCATTTATGTTTACTCTGGTTGTATATTGTTGAAATCAGTCAGGCTTCTTAAGTGTCACACTCTAGTTGAGTTCCAATGCAGCAAACCATCACATTAATTTTCTTTTGTGCTTGTTGGGATGAAAAGTCTGACATCATTTTATCACAGCTTTTCATCATTTATTGAAGTGAAAGTCTGACAGAACAGGGATTGACAATAACCCAATGTGTGATAATTAATTTACTCTGCAGTCTGCAGGGCTACTTGTTGAAGGTGCTTGTCAATTTTCAGAGTGCTTGAGCATAGCTTTGTTTATCAATGGTATTTAGGTCAAGAGGTCCAACAAAAAGCCACTCATTAAAATAGAGATCAACCATGGATCAAACCTCTTGTTTTGGGAGATTTTCCCCCATAATTTACCTTTACGTTTAGAAAAGAATACATTTAATTGCTCTTCAAGGTACCTACATATTGGATTAATAATAATGGGATTTTGTCTAACATCTTAAGCTTGCATCCCCATTAATGGGATAATCAGCAATCATTAAAAAGATCAAATCTGGAAGAGCCCTCAGAAGGTTGTTTAAAACTTAATTTTAATTGGGTCTCTCATGGAAATTGGGACCTTACAGGCGCTAGTTCCCTCTTGAAGGATTCTTTGAGTCAGTTTGTTAAGTGGACTCTTTCTTCTTAGGCTTGAAGATGAATAATAAGGCAGAAATGGCAGTGCTTCTGGAAGGTTTGAATTTAGCAATTTTGGTGGAGTGCATGAACTATTATTGCTGGAGACAATATTGATGACCAATTGGTCAGCAAAAGGAGAGATCCGGAGTTTGGAAGTCAGGATCTTTATTGTAGAAGTGCTTAAGCTTTGTGAAAGTTTCAAAGAAAGTGTTCTCACCCATTGTTGTAGAGAGTGCAATAAACCTACATATTCTTTGGCCAATTTTGATATTAAGAAGTCACCCTTCTCAGTAGAGTTAAGTGATAGGAGTGAGGCTCGGGCTGGTTTGGCCTCCCTCCTAACTAACAAGGTCCCCTAGGTAGTTTTATAAGGGACAAGACCTATGTTCTTTCTTCTCTTAATCTTTTTGAATGATCTATTTGAACAAGCTAGGTTCACAAAAAAAATTACTATCATTTTGTTAATAGGTTGAAATTTGGAAGGATTGGCTATTAATGATTAAAGCATGTGATTGGAAAAAAATTTTGTTGGCGTAACAACTAACACCTCTGGAGTACAAGTTGTTATGAACAGCCTATGCACACTACGCAATGAGTGCTCTTCGAATTATTGAGGGGAAGCTCCCTCGATGTTCTTTGACAAATATGCTTTGTAAAGAAAAATAAGCTAAAACTACTTCCTGTCTTTTTGTTTCAGCTGCTAGAGGCACAAGACTTTCTTGAAAGAACTTTTACGTTGCAGCTGAGTTTTCTCTGGTTTTGCAAATCAACTAAACTACAACTTATATCTATCCAATCTCCTCAGGAAAACAGAGCAAGAGGAAACGGAGCAAGGTTTGACTATCTGACGATAAGTGGGTTTAGACTCTCTACTTGAGGGCAAGGTGGCACAACTATCATCTCAATCTAAACCAACTTATTGGGCACAACAGATTTAAGAATTCACTAAGACGATCTTATGGAACCCTGTGTGGCATAACACTCGACCGAAACAGCAAAGTCTTCACGAAACAGCCTTTATCTTTATAATCTCACGAAACCCTATGTGGCATAACCTTTGATTATATCGATAAAGATTCACAAAACAGATTTATCGCTGCAACTTCTCGAAACCCTGTGTGGCATAACGATCGATCACAATGATAAATAAACACAAAACAGCCTTATCACCTCAATCTCTTGGAACCCTATGTGGCATAGCAATTGACTTCAATGATAAAGATGCTTAAACAGATTTATCTAAACTATGGAAGAATTCAACATCACAATCTTTTGGAACCCTATGTGGCATAACAATCAATTGCAATAGTGAAGACACATGAACAAATACGAAAAAGAGCAATATTGAGGGCAAGGTAGGCGCAGCATATATTCCTCTCTCAAGCAAAAGTTATTTACAAATGAGCGTAAGCTCTTATTTATATACATCAAGGTGTAGGGAACCCTAAAATCACCTTGTGTTATCTATAGTTCTTGCAATGCATGCAAGCAATGCGCCAAACCCTAATTAAGCAAACTATACAGTTAACTGGGAAACTACCCTCAGTTTAACTGAAACATCTAATCTAAAAATGGACAATTGTGCGAGCATGCACGTCCTTATTGAAAACAAGTTAACTGGAAGACTATCATCAGTTAACGAAAACCCTAAATACAACTCCAAGTGAACAAGGTGATTCTCAGAATAGGTATGCATGTGATGACAACCCCGAGTTAACTGAAAAGGGTAACATCCAGTTTAACTCGTGTGTGTGAAGTCTATCCTGAGAAGTGGGAACTGAAGTTCACTGTGTGTGATCTCGAGCAATCAACCCCTCAATGAGATTGTTGACTGTGTCACTGTCCGGAGCGATGAGACTCTGACGAAGGATGCTATGTCGATGCAGCATGTCCTCACCAGCTGTGATCTGAGACTGAAGTTCCCTTCTGCTCCTCGTTGCTTCATCAAAAAGTGTTGACATGACTGTAAGCTGAGTAACCTTACAGCCATCTGTCTCCCCACTGAAAATGATATGAATGAGTGCCTGGAGTTCTGACTGAACATCTGTAAGCTCCACGTAGGCACCACCCTCAATCTGATAACGGCACGGTAAGCGAGATACAAGAGTCCTCACAAACCGGAGTGCACTAGGTGACGTGCTCTCTACTCTCAGCCAACTCTGATGCTAAACTGTCTTCTATCTTGGCTCTAAAACCAAGCTGTGTCTTCCAAGAGTAGATAGCCTCTCTGTCCTCTGCATCCGTGGCTGTCGTAAAAGCCAAACTCAGGTGAGCAATCAAAATTTCATCCCTGGGTTTGTTGATAGCCATATCCCGTTCCTCATCCTGAAGACGGATACGGAGCTCTCGTGCATTGTACCGCAACTGATATAACTCTGTAAGCATAGTACGGCCTCTAGCAACGAAGTCCTCCTCCCATTCCTCCAAACGCTTGCCATATGCAACTAAATGATTGAGCTGACTTTGCTCTGCTGGTGGCTCAAGCATCGGTGGGAGTGTGTTGATGGCTTCTGGTCTGTGCACAAGACTAGAAATGTACTGACGAAGCTGTCTGATTTCAGCCTTGAGGGCTGCCTTATCCTCTCCGTCCTTTAGTATTCTGTCCCTGGCACTATCTGTAGCAACTTGAAGAAGATCAACCTGAGTCTGGCGTGTGCTGCGACCAAGGTTGACTGTGATAACTTCAAAATCCTGAGACTCTAATTCAGCCAAGCTCTTCCCCTGCGGAGGTACAGCAGTCTCGATAACAACCTCCATGTCAGTGTTTCTCTCTACATGAACCATGTTCTTAACTCTTTTATCTGGCGCATCTTGATAAATGTCATCGAAATCGGAATGATTGAGAACATAAGATGGCTGCCTCCTCTTCCTTCCTAGCTGAGTCTCGATCCAAGATGAATCTCTGCTAATGCTACTAGAAGGGTCTGCACTAGCGACAGGAGGTACTGATGAGAGTGAGTGTGTAGAAGACCCACTGCGAGGTGGAGAGTCTAAGTCCAATTCAATGTGAATTGGGACCGGTGGCAGCTCACGAAAGCGTGTAGGAGAACTTGGTGAACCTCCCGGTATTGGCGGACTACGGGCTGATCTGAGGCGGCTGCGTGATGGCGGGCATGCAGTGTCAGGCCTACGTATGTGAAAGCTTGATGTAAGCGCCTTGCCCTTTGAATTATTTGGCTTGTACTTTCTTAGGAGGGTTACTCCTCTTCTTCTTGTTAGGTTTTGACGAAGAAGGTAGCGAAGGATTTACCACCACTGGCGGCTCTGCTCTAGGAACACTTACTCTTCTTGTCTTCTTGCTGTCGAGGTAAAGTATACTGTTCTGGATGACTCTACTTGACCTCTCCTTGACCGTTGCATATTCCTTGGCGTACCAATCTACTGCTGGCAGCGGTTGTGTATCGACCTGCTCTCTGAAAAACTGAGGAAGAACTTCTCCCTCATCATCTGATAAACCTCCCACATCCTCGACAAGAAAACAGAAATCTGTGAGAGAGAGAAGCGGCCGTAACTGCGTCTGCGAACCTCGAAGTCATCTGAGCAATTTGCCCAGTAATCCTCCATAGAAGGCTCGTGATATGTGCCTCCAGCGAGGCGAGCTGTATAATGACCTGAAAGGTCATAGGCACGTGCTTCGACAAGGTACTTAAGATGATATCTCTCAAGTTCTTGTCCTGCGATCTTTGCATCAATTGCCGACTTGCACCAATACATTCCAAACTGAAAAGGAAAGTTGAGTGATG